>RWJK01001330.1:26449-65677 GCA_004335835.1 Scenedesmus sp. ARA3 | reverse complement strand
GGCCTTGCTGGGCTTGTTGACAAGGACAGCTATGATGAGGAGGCAGCGCTGCAGAAGGCGCTGGAGGAGTCTGCTGCTGCTGCAGAGATGCAGCAGCAGCAGCTGCAGCAGCAGGCGGAGGCTGAGGCAGTAGCCGAGCTCCAGCAGGGCAGTGGCGAGGCTGGGCAGCAGCAGCAGCAGCAGGGTGCAGATGCAGGCGTGGCAGCTGGCAGCGGTGCTGCCGAGGGTGGGGCTGATGATGACGATGATGATGCAGTGGTGGTGGCGGAGGGTGGCGCTGGCGGGGATGGTGGCCAGCAGCAGCAGCGCCAGCGCCTGCCTCTGGTGAGTAAATGACAAGTAGTGGCGTTGGGAAGATGGGATAGCAGCAACATTCTTGATGTATATGCTGCTTCAGTGCATCAGTATGCTTGCCTTGTGTAGGCCATGCTATAACTGCTGTGCTGGGATCAGTGTGGCTGTACAGTGCCTGTCAAGTGCCTCTTCAGCATCTTGAACGATCACTCGAGCACCTTGATGGCTGCTGCTGCTGCTGCTGCTGCTTGCAGGTGCGGCTTGTGGAAGACAGCGACTGCGAAGACGAAGACACCCAGACAGCCCCAGCTGCTGCTGTTGCTGCTGGCACTGCTGCTGAGCAGGCAGCACCTACAGTAGCGGCAGGTACAGACAGCAGCTCGATGCAAGTGGACCAAGCAGAGCATGAGCCTGCTGCAGCGGCAGCAGCGGCAGCAGCGGCAGCAGTTGACCAGCAGCAAGTGCTAGGCAAAGAGAACCAGGAAGATCAGCAGCAGCAGCAGCAGCATGGTGCAGCAGGCACAGGCACTGCTGCCATCAACAGCAAGCCCAAGCGCAGGCCCCTAGGGGAGGTGCTGTGCAGCAGCGATGCTGCACGCACAAACAGCGTGCGCGGCCGCGCTGCGGCAGCACCATCAGCAGCAGCACCTGTCAAGCAGCCTCGCCTGGCTGCAGCTGTCGCTGCCTCAGAGGCAGCAGCAGCAGCAGGAACCGCAGCAGTGGGTGGCAGTGGCAGCAGTGGCCAGGCAGGCGGTGAGCTGGCGGCGCTGCATGCTGCAGCGGCAGCGCAGGCGGCTGGCGCGTGGCCGCAGGCGAGTGCGGCACTGTACCGGCTGCGTGCGGTGGTGCGGCACAAAGGGCCGCTGGCCTCGTCCGGCCACTTTGTCAGCGAGGTGCTCAGTGACCAGCAGGTGGGTGGTGGGGGTATGATTGGCCAGTTATGCTGCTGCAATGATGCTGGTGCATTTCATGCTGCGTTCATGTGTGGCATGCCACGGGCATGGCTGGGTTCGGCAAGTTGCAGTGGGTAGCAACACATCAAGTGGCAGGTAGCCAGAGGTTGGCGGCTGGATGCCACGAGGGCTCGGCTGCGCTGCAGGGCTGCAGCGATTGCCGAGGCATCAGCAGCTGTGTCTGCTGGGCGGTTGAAACTTTCAAGAATTGTATTCACACCTGGTGCTGCCTGGCCTGTGTGGCTTGCACTTCACTACCCTGCTGCGTGCAAGCTGTGCGCCCTCAACTGATAAGCCGCCTCAACGCAAGCAGTGGCTTCGCTGTTGCGCGCGTGCTCGCGAGTGGCTGTGTGAAATAGCCCTCCTGCGAAGTTGCTGACACGGCTGTGCACCGCCCTTCCATGCTGCTGCAGGGCGGGCAGTGGTTCCACTACGACGACTCCTTTGTGCAGCCCACCAAGCTGGAGGCAGTGGTGGCCCGTTGCGAGGGCGACGGCTACTTGTTCTTCTACAGCAACAGCGCGATTCTGGGCAGCAGCAGCGGCCAACAGCAGCAGTAGCAGCTGTAGCAGACCTGCGACAGCAGCTGTTTAGCGACCGGAGGAGGCTGGCGGCTGCCTCTGCGTGGTCAAACATACGCTCGCTGCAGTTGGCAGCGTCATCGCTGCAGCAGCGGCAACAGAGGCGGTTCATTCTTGTGGTTGTTTAGCCGCAGCAAGTGCTGTTGTATAGGCATAAGCTGTTACGTTGGTGTTAGCTGTTTGTGTGATGTGGTCCGTGCGTCATCTGTTGGTGGTGGGAGTTACAACCAACTCGGCATCATTGTGCAGCTGGGCTGCTGATGGTGGCCATTGAGACGTGCGAGGGGTTCTGCTGTAGCCTTATTTTGTGTATATCAAGAATGATAGCTGTATCAATGCACACTTTGCCTGTCACACGTATGTCATGGGGTTCTGCTTGCAAGCAGGGGTGCCAACCGGCGCAGTGTGGGGTTAACTGCTCAGCATGTCATGGTGTGATATAGGGTAGAGGAGTGTGAGATGTACTGCGTGGCAGGTGCACAGACGGGCGAAGTGAGCTTGTACATATGTAGGTGTCGAGTGCTTGGGTAGATGCAGCCACAGTAGCTGTTACGTTGAGGCAGGGTCATGTCAGCAGCCGTGAGCTAGATGCAGTGCCTCTGAATGATGTCAACGGCAGCAGAAGTATGTGTTGCAGGCTACAACTCGCGCAGCTGAGCTGTGCCACCCTGTGTCCCTGTGCCACATTATGTGTTGCAGCGGTTGGCTAGGTGCCACGCTGTTTGTCTTACGTTAGGCCTGGCCTCTGGGTGCATATTCCGTCGCTGCCTGCTGCCTCCCGTGCAGTCACATGCAGGGGAGAGGTGTTTACGGGGAGGTTGTACTCGGGTGCGTGCAAGCATGCCTGCTGGCCCAGCCAGCGGTATTCCCTAAGGGTAGCTATTAGGACTCCTGTTATCTGCGCAGGATGTGTTGTGCACTGCGCAGTTTGCTTGTTGGCGGGTTGGTGCTGCTGCGCTGTCGTCAGGCTGCTACAGTGCCTGCAGCTGAACATTTCCTTGTCGTGTTGCACGTGTGTTGCAAGTGCAAGGCATGGCCTTGGGTTTGCATGTGTCACTGGGACATGCAGGGGGCTGGTGGAACGGTTTTTCTGACAGATCATGGATGGAGAGTGCTCTTTGTGTCTTGAGGAGCAGCTTTGTGAACCTCATGTCCTATCATGTGTTGCTGATTGTCTCAAAACTCTCCCTTTACAATGTACTACAATGTACTACATGCTGTAAACCGAAACTCTCCCACATCACAGGGGTGCATCTGGTCGGCCATGTCCTGAAGGGCAGCGAGGCCCTGCACCACATCAAACGGCTGCCAGCAACTGCCATTACATCAAACGCATGTGCAACTTGCAACTCGCAACAAATGTAGCAGATCCCATCCAACTTTCTGCTACACTCCAGAACAATCACAACCAAACATCACGAGCAGATCCAGACAAGGACGTGGGCCTAGGTCAGTGCTGGCAGGCCAACATATGGTACAGCAAGAAAGGGGCTTCATGGCAGATGATCAGGGCACGGTTCAGCACATTAATGTGCTGCATTACTGCTGGCCTATGGCTTCACGGATCTGCCACCACCGCAGCCCACAGTCCAATCTTGGTGTGGCGGCACCTGTTCCAATGAGCTGCAGCAGAACAACGAGGCGCAGTGGTGCTCAGCAGCACGGCTGCGTCATTGACAGACTCTGCCACAACTCCACAACACTGCATCAAGTCCTACTAGTAGTACACGCTGAGCAGAGCTGCTACTCTACCCGGCAGACAGGTCGCCCGGGATGTCGCTGGTATCGCTTTTGCCCTTGGCAAACCGTGCCTGGTGGTCCCCGCCCTCCTCCTTAGCCATGCCAGGGTCCCGCTGCTGCCCAAAGCCTGCGGAATGTGCCCCAGCATCATCAGCGCCCTGCATGGCAGGCAGCCCCGTGTCAGGGTTGACGCTGGCGTTCAGCGCAGCATCGTCCTCCACGGTGCCGGCAGTGCCGCCGCCAGTCATGTCGTCGCCGCCTGCCGCAAAGTCGGCGGTCATTGCGCGCCAGGAGCCTGCAGGAGGAGTGTGGCACCATGGCAGGCGCAAGAGCAAGCTTTGGAGCCAGCCGCATCGAGTGCGCTTGCTGCGTCCGCTGCTAGTCGAACCATCCGCATTTACTGTCCGCATTGCCAGCAAGTACCAGTAACTTATTCCTGCAGACGTGAGTGGGCCATACATCTCATGCGCCCTGCAACACATGTGCACACAGCTGCCCACCATCCAATCCACTGCAATCTCTTGTTTAGCAATCCAGAGTGTCCCGCCCACCTGCGATGCCGCCTGACGTGCCTCCCTCAGCATGGTCAAACATGCCGCCCTGCAGGCTGCGGTCGCCGCCAGCACCTGATCAGCAATGATACAGCATGGCAGCAATTGCAAGCCGTAACACTGCGTCAGCAGCATGGCCTCGGCGGCGGCCAGGCCACCACATCTCAGCGCTGTCTGCTGAGTCTGCAAGTAAGCTCTGTATCATGCAATTGCAGACAGATCACAGTGTATCGGCAGCCGCACTCACCTTCTCCAGCACCTGAGCCCGCTGCCACGCCCTGCACTACAGCATCGTGCCGCCCGGGGTGGTGCACGTGCTCCGAGGCCTCCCTGCTCAGAGACTCGCCTCCCTCGGCCCTGCCTGCAGCGGCAGATGCGGCAACAAGTAAAGGCACAGGCAGGACAGATGTAGAACAACATCTGCCAGTCAGTGACGAACGGGGTGATGTAACAAGCTGCTTGTGGCCAGGACAGCTGTGGGTCCTTGTTGTTGGGACAACAGACGTTTAAGAGAGTATTTCAGCAGTGAACTTGCTATTGAGTGGTTCAATCGGCTGCACTAGCTGCAAATTTACACATTCCTTTCCAACATGGCTTTGCATGAGGCATGCAATGCCGCAATGCATTACATGTCATGCCCTACCAGCCACCATCGCCGGCTGCTGTCAATGCACAACACCACACCTGCCTGCCATACTGTCAAGGCTGCCTCAATAGTAGCAAAGCATGCCATGCATGCATTCATGCGTGCGCAGAAGTGTGTCAGCTGCCAGCCTCCTGGACTGCAACAGTGCCGTCCGCCTACGCCACACCCACCTGCTGGGTCATTCACGCTGCTGGTGTCAGCTGGGCCGCTGGGGTGGGGGCTGCGGCTGGCTGCCAGCGCTGCAGCAGAAGCATCTTCGCTGGCATTCTCATCAGGGCGGGTGTTGGGGTAGGAGGGGGTGGCGTAATAGGTGTCACCTGTTGGTGAGGAAGGGCAGCAGCAGCAGCAGCAGCGACAGCAAGAGCGAGAGCGAGAGCAAGAGCAAGAGCAGGAGTGGGAGAGATGATGATACCGTTCAGAGGATGCTGATGTTGTGTGTGCAGCACCTTCACCACAAAACATGCCAAGGTGCTTTGCAGCATAAAGCTTCAGTTGGCTACAATCAAATGGCGGCACAGCCAGCTGCATGCTGCCTCCACGGTCGCAGTTTACGGTAAACCAACCCGGTATGCTACCTGAGCACCAGCAGCAGCACTCCGCCACCGCACCTGTCTGCCTTGTTGCATCTGCTGCACCAGACACGCGGCCTTCATTTTGTCCCATGCCCAAAGGATCCTGCAGGGGGCACAGCAGCAGCAGCAGCAGCAGCAGCAGCAGCAGCAGCAGCAACAGCAGCAAAATCCTCAGGACCATCCCGCAGCACGCCAGCACTGACAGCAGCCAGTAGCTACCAGGCACACTATGCCTCGGTGTTGCACGTTTCCTGAAAGTGCCCGAAGGCCCTTGCTGCTACAGGTGTGCCAGGCATACGACAGGTGTCAGTGTGCTGGCCACACATGCGCTCGAATGCACTTTACTGCTGCAGCTGGCTCACCCCAGCACATGGTGTACTGCTGCTGTGATAGCCTGCCACTGCTGCTGCAGGCAATTTGGTGGAGATCGCTGAAACCTCTGCTGCTTTTAGCACGGCAGGCTTGCTGCCACGGAGCAAGGCCCCAGCCAACATGGCAGTGGCGCGCATTGTTTTGGCGTTTTAAATACTGCTCGTTCGGGGCAAAGCTGAGAATAAATATGTCACAAAATCTGATCAAAGTAATCTCAGCTTGTCTTTGCTTATGACTGCGATCAACGCGGCTCTGCTTGCTGTGTTCATGATCGGAGAGATGACGTGGTGGTGACAGCGACACCGGCCAGGACGAACAGCACGCCTCATAAACAAGATGAATAGTTTTTATGATTCGTTGTACATGCATCTATGGCGTTGCTCGGTGTGGTCAAGGCCTAGCGACGTCAGCAGCTTGCATTGGACGTGAGCTGCTGATCCAGCTGCATTCCTGTCCACGGCAGGCGAGTCCACGCTTCAGGTAAATGGGTGCCAGTTGCTGCATTCCGACATTTAAAGGAGTGACTGTTTGAAGCAAGCGTACTTGTACTGGTAAGTGAGCAACGAGCAGCAGGGGGTGGGGGTACCAAGAGCAACAACCCTAATTTGAGGGGCCAAACAACCGTTGCCAAGACCATCTAGCAGGCGCAGCACTGCCCTAACAGCATACCTGCCACGCCTGAGGCATCAACTTGGCACGCTGTGCTGAAACAAAACATTTCCTGTGAGCCTGCTTGTGCGGAAAGACACAGCAGTGATCCACAGATGTTACACACCAGGGACCGTCCCCCGAGTTTGAGCAGCTGACAGGCTCATTGAGCAAACCACTCAACCAGCAAGCAACCAGCAAGCACTGCACCAGGACAGACATGCACAGCAGGTCCCGCTGTGGCGCAGCGCTATCCCACCAACCTGTCAAACCCATGCACAACACAAGCCAAAACCCTTGGAAGACTGGTTTGACGCGCACAAACATTGATCACAGGCACACAGGCCTGGCACCTACTGCTTGGCTGCAGCAGCATTATGCCAAGGCAGCCTGCGTGCTGAGCACGGCGCTGCCGCAGCAAGTCAACTAAGTGAGTGAGACTCAAGTGCTTACATGGCTGAACGCATGATCATGGGCAGTCACTGAGTGAGCTAGTCCGATGCAGACAGTGCGTGGGCATGCGTGTCTGGAACCGCATGTAAAGGGTCGAATTAGTAATGAACGACATCCAGCTGTTGATGCCACCTCCCGGACACTTCACAGAATGTGTCTGTGCGGCAACCACCTGCCTCTAAGGCCCCTCAACCCAAACACTTCACAGAATGTGTCTGTGACGGACGCCACGTGTTTAAAACACGTGGCGTCCGTCTGCTCCACGGTTCTCCGTGTGTAGCTCCACACACCGCGCCGCTGCAGCCCCCGCCCTGCCTTCCCAGATGCAATCCAAGCACCAGCCTATCGAGGGCTGAAGATCAGGCAAGGGGCGCAGGGCGGCGCACGCTGCTGGCGCAACGCAGCGCCTGATTCCTACAGCGCTGCTGCAGCTGGCTTGCCGCCTACCATGGCGCAGGGTGGCGCGCTGGCAGCGCACGCTGGCAGCACCTGCTCCACACAGCACTAGCGCAGCGCTGCTGCAGCGCGTGATTCTTACAGCGCTGCTGCTGCTGCTGCTGCTGCGTGCTGCCGCCTACCATGGCAGCACTCCCTCCTCCACCTTCTCGTAGGAGCCCGGCACACTCAGCGTCTCAGCGCCATACAGCGACTGCGGCAGCAGCAGCAGCAGCAGCAGCAGCAGGTGTGCAGCTGTGTCAGCATACTGGTGACAAGTTGAAGTTGGGCGACAAGCAAGCAGCTTACATGTGCCCTGGGGGGCAGTGCCAACAGCAACCAGCAGGGCCAATGCTGCACACACACGCTGCAGCTGTTGCTTCGGCCGCAGTGAGCTGCCTCGCAGGCGCTTCACATTCGGCTGCTGCGCTGCAGCGCCGCACCTGCTGTATAGCCGTTTTTAATTTTGAGATAGCGACTGGCTATCACTGCTCACAACACAGTTTAACTCCTTGTTTGCTGGAAGTACGTTATAACATGAGCCGCACCTGCTGTGTAGCCGCCGCCACGCTCTCATCGCCATCAGCAGCAGCCTGGATCGCCCCCTCAGCATCGTCCATCTCCGCAGTAGGGCCCGCAGACATGCCCCAGCCCCAGCCCAGCAGCGCACGAGAGCCTCCGTAGCCTGAGCCATCAAGGCTAGCAAAGGCGAGTGAGGACAGCAGTAGGTGGCGGCCGGAGGGCTTGGTGGCGTTGGCGGGGGTGATTGAGGCCAGGGTGGCGTTGCCTGGCAGCAGCATGGACTCAATGCCGTGCACGACCATCTGCGGGAGGGTCAGGGAGCAGTAGCAAGGCAGGTTGAGTAAATTTATCAGCACCAAAGTCCATGCTGAGATGGCAAAAACGGCACTTGCAGCAGAGGCAAAATGTTACAGCTGTACACGACCATCTACGGGAGGGTCAAATAAAGCAGCAGCTGCTTGTGGGATAGGGATGAAGGGGTAGCTGCTGCACCTGAGGGCCATGACATTGCTGTGCATGCATGCATCCGACAAGCTGTAGCCAGCAACAGCACCAAAAGCAAGTTCGGCTCTGCTGTCGTTGCAGCAACAGCTGCAGCTGCTGGGTCCGCCAGTAGTTTGCAACGCCAGGCAGCAGCAGCAGCAGCAGCAGCGCCCGCACCTGCCCCACGTGCACGTTGGCCTTCACAATCGGCACACTCTGGCCAGTGGTGGTCAGCACATCAGCAGTGGCAAATGGCAGCTTGCGGCCTGCTGTCGGCTTCTGACTGCAGCAGCAGGCAACAGCAGCAGCAGCAGCACCAAGGTCAATTGCAAGGCACAGCAGGTGAAGGCAGCGCATCTTGGCAAACATGAGTCTGCAGCAACGCCAGCATGCAGAGGCACCACCAGGGTGCAGCACACAACAGCGCACACCACCTGGGTGATGCTCAGTGCACCAGGCAACATTCAAGGCACCAGGCATCCTGCCAAACATCTTCCGCTGCGCTGATGTGCGGCTGTTGTGCGTGCGCGCTGCATACAAATCACGCCGTGTACTCTACAGTGCACCAGGCAACATTCAAGGCGTCCTGCCAAACACCTTCCGCTGCGCTGTTGTGCGTGCGCGCTGCATACAAACATAAACTCACGCCGTGTACTTCACAGCCAGGCTCTGCCCGGCCAGCAGCGTGGGCTGTGCCACTCCCGGCTTGATGGAGGTGGGCAGCACGCTGCTGCTGCCAACGGTGCGCGCGCCGCCTGGAATCACGTGGTACCTGCGCGGCAGCCGGCCAGCAGGCGAGTGATAGTGCTGCTACAAAGTCACAAGTCATCTGCATTAGAAGCAGACAAGCCTGGTGAGCGTGTCAGTCAGTCAACCAGTCCATCCGTCAATCGTCAGTAGTTGGCAACAGCAGCTACTGATCAAGGCAGCTGGCCATGGCTGCACCACAGGAGATACCGGGCGGGTGAAATGCTGCTTGCAGCCAGCCAGTGTATGGCCTTCTCAGTGGCTTGACTGCCGCGCAAGACGCCTGCTGCCGCTCTTTTTTTCCACAATCAGTACAGTGCAGGAGCGCACATCGAAAAGCACACACGCATGACCTCAGCAGCTGCTGCAAACAAGCTAAGCCATGAGCAGCAGCTATGCGCACAGAGCAACTCCTAGGAATGGTGTCAAGCCTTATGCAAAAGCATATGATGAGCCAGAGCTGCACATGCACAACAACTCACTTGAGCAGGTCAGCGGTCTTGGCTGGGCTGGGCACCACGCCGCCGTTCAGCTGCACACCCTTGGCAAAGGCCTTGTTGTTTGGCACAAACACTGTGATCTCCTGGTTGGCTGGGCTGAGGCTGGCATTGAGGCCAGCATACACGAGCGCCTGGCAGAAGGTCTTCAGTGTGAGCGGGCGGAACTCACACAGCTGCTTGAGGTCGAAGAACACGGAGTCTGGCAGCAGCAGCGGGGAGCAGCAGGGGGGCAAGCGACGGCGGCAGCAGCAGGCAGCTGTGAAGAAGAAGAAGAAGCATGGACGTGGAGGTAGACTGGGGGAACATAGTGGATGCAACAGCAGTGTGGACAGGAGTGCCTACTGTTAAACTTGTTGCAGTTCAGCAGCAGAGCTGCAGGCGTGTCCAGCCGGCTGCTTGTGCTGCTACAGCCTGGTCTCCTCACCTGGCAGCAGCACCTTGTCGACCGGGTGCAGCGTCTTGTTGTCGTCAATGGCCACGTGCTTGTTCACGTTGGCCGTGAAGCCCTGCACGTCAGTCACCTTCACGTCATTGCCCACCTTGCGGAACAGCAGGTCGTTGGGGGTGCCTGCAAATGGCAGCAGCAGGCAGCAGGCAGCAGCGTGTCAGGGGCGGTCACAGACACATCCTTGCCAGCATGATGCAGCTGCAGCATGCAGTTTTTGTGCAGGTTGGGACAATGGCTGTTGCTTGGCGGCCTATGCGATCAATGGGCGTGCAATCCTTGGCTGCCAGTGTGCTCTGCAGTAGCCGCTGCATGCGCCTGGCCCAGCTGCTTGCCTGCACATGCCATGCAGCTCAGGCAGCACTGCCAACAGTAGCACTGCCCCACCCAGCCCTTGCCAGCATCTTCCCAATGCGCGCGGGCCCGTTCTCAACTAGCTCGGCTGCCAGCCGCCCAGCCACCAGCCACATGCAGCAGCAGCAGTCAGACCCGGCCACGTACCTGCCAGCGTCTTCACGATGCGCACGTGCCTGTTCTGCAACAGCTCTGCTGCCAGCCGCCTAGCCGCCAGCAACACGCAGCAGCAGCAGCAGCAGCAGCAGCCAGACCCAGCCACACCTGCCGGCGTCATCACAATGTGCACGGGCCCATTCTCAACCAGCTTCTGCTGCCAGCCGCCTGACACCAGCCATGCAGCCGCCGCCGCAGCAGCAGCCACACAGCCAGCCACGTACCTGCAGCGTCTTCACAATGCGCACGGGCCCGTTCTCAACTAGCTCTGCCGCCAGCCGCCTAGCCGCCAGCCACATGCAGCAGCAGCAGCAGCCACACAGCCAGCCACGCACCTGCCAGCGTCTTCACGATGCGCACGGGCCCGTTCTCGAACAGCTCCTGTGCGCGCACGTTGTGCTTCATGATGAGGTGCTGCGCAGCCAGCGCCTTGGCCAGTGCGGGGCGCGCCTTGAGCTGCTCCACGGTCAGGTTCATGCGCTTGAGGAAGGTCTGCACCGCCAGGTCGCTGGGCCTGCAGCAGCAGCAGCAGCAACAGCAGCAGCAGCAGCAGCGATGGTTTTTGTGAGTGTTGAAGCATTGGCGTTGCCCCCCCCCCCAACATTGTGATACCAGGCAGCACGCTAGCTGCTGATGTGCTGCAGCTCTGGTGCCTACAGCTCTGCAGGTGCTGCGGCTAAGGGTCCCCCCCACAGGAACAGCCACTGCAGACTAGCCTCAGCTCATGCTGAACAGTGCGGTCAAGCGCAGGCTGTGGGTACGCTGTCCTCCTGCGCACTCACACAAGCACGGTGTAGACTGCTGCGGGCTTGTTGAGTGCTGCGGTCATGTTGGCGATGTCAAACAGCGCGGCTGCCAGCTTGAAGCCCTTGGACTCAAGGGTGCCCTTGAAATCGGCCTTGACAGGGGTTGTGGCGGCGGTCTTGTTCTGTGCCTGCAGAGCCAACAGGGCAGGGAGATAGATCAGTGTCAGCAGGGCAGAGTTAAGAGGAAAAGAATGACAGGGCAAGGCAGAAGCGCAGTGCAGCTTCCACGTGGCAGGGGCCGCAGCTGATGGCGCTTCTGGCTGGTGCAGCAGCTGCTCAGGCGTTGTGCTGGAGTGCCAGCAGTAGCGTGGTGCTAGGGTAGATGCACAAGGATGGTAGCAGGTGATACAGGTGTTAGGGGGTGTTAGAGGATGTTGGTGTTGTGTTGGGGATGAGGAGCAGCAGACTTACAGGGGTCCATGTGCCGCATGTACTGCTGTAGCTGTGCTGCAGCATGTGCCAGCTGAGCTGGCGCTTATCGAATACACGAAGCATCTGGTAGCAAGCGACGTCTGCTGTGTGTGTGCTAAGGACTGTCACTGCAATAAAGCCTTTTTTAAGCCGGAGGATCCGCAGTTGCAGCTGCCACAGTGAACGAAGCTGCTGGATTCCACCTGCTGCTGTTCTGTGTCACCCGCACACTACTCGCCGAACACGCCCATGCGACCCGCGCCAAACGCATGAACAACTAGTGTAATATCATAAATGCCACCATGCAGCTGCCAGGCCCGTTTTGCAGCGGTGATCTCCGAAACGGCCTAGCCAACAACAAGATACCCCCGCCCAGGCCAAGCAGCTGCTGCCAGCAGACACATTGGCGCCAGCATATGCTACGCAGATGACCTACCTGAGCGTGCAGAGCACACAACGCCACGACCGCGAAGACCAGCATTGCCTTCGCCATGTTTGCACTGGATCTGGGCTGTGTTGATCCTGAAGGATGTATAAACGATCTAACACACCAGCTACTGTTCTTCGTCAAGCACGAGACACTCTTTAATGTACAGGCGGGAGGGTCCGTCATGTCTAACAAGAGGTGACGGGGGTCACTTTGTGGCTGTACAGTCGCGGTGACTTGAAAATGCCCTGCGTCCCTCGGTCCACCCGCCGGAACCAGTGTCCCACATTGCGGCGGCCGGCTTGGCGTGTAAGCTGTGCGAAACTGCGCCCGCACCCACCGTGGAGGCAGCAGGGAATCAAGACATTTGCACCTAACAGAACGGCCACCACGCCAAACCACCGGGCCAGCCGGCTGATCCTGTAGCAGAAATGATTAAGTTTGGAAACTTTGGCACTGTTGCAGGTTGGCAAGCAACCATTCATTGCCCAAAAGTCAGCCGCCCAACACCTGCGAATGTCTGTAGTGACCAAAGGGGCACCTCAGCAGTACATGCAGTTACACCTTGGCTTGCCTAATGCGTGTTGACAGTCAGGCAGGCAGGCAAACTCGATGCCTGCAACTTGCCGCATCACTGCTGGTATGACACAGGCCGCCTGTGACAGCTGCAGCGTCTGCGCTGTGAACCACGGACTTGGCGCGCCCAAGCAAATCACACATGGCTTGGCAGGCATCACCGTTGGCCGCCAGGCAACACCAACAAGACATTTGTGGAATACATGCTGAAGGCAGTAGCACGTGCAGCCGGGCCCAAACATTATGTGCAGCTGGCATTGCAGCCTGCAGCATATGTTGCATGTGACGTACTGCACCCTTTGACAGACTAGCTGCCTTCTGCTGCGCAGCCACTGACACCTTGCCATGCTCAACATCCTGCACCTTACTACTTGCCAGGTGTTGCCCCAGGATCTGTGTACCGCTCCAAGTAATGGGCTAGCTATATAGGCAGGTGCTGCAGGGCTGATAGCATGCAGGTGGACACTCCAGGGGCAGCTACTACAAGCTCTGCTGCTGCGCCCATGCAAAGCACCAAACACCACGTACACTTACACATACGCACGCATGGCCTGCCAAGGAAGCAGACAGGTTGAGTTCACGATCCTATACATCACAGTCTTGGAACCACACCGCGCACTTCATCAACACTGTGCACTGCGCGGTGTAGCATCTGCTGGCGTGCGCCATCTCACCACATGCACACATGTGGCACCAAGCCGTGCATGCTGCTGCTGCGCTGTATGCTGCTGCTGCTGCTGCTGCTGCTGCTGCTGCTGCACACCATATGCATTTTACTGAAACACAGCTGAGCAACAGCGAAGCATAATACAGCCCACTGAACACAGCCGGGGACCAAACAGGCCGCAAGCCTTTGGCTGTCAATCTATTGCACAGCAGCACCGTGACACAGGTAACCAAACCTGTGCATGCTGCTGCTGCTGCTGTGCTTATTGCGCTCCTGCACACGAAAATATAACAACACTCTTCTCTAAAAGCCAATCCCTTGATTCACACCGTCCGCGCATGTCTGGACACACAAGCAGCTCACCCCAACAACAGGAGTAGGGCTCCGCAGCAGCTGATACGTTGCCTGGCCTGCTTTGCTGTTACTGCAAAAAACGCAGCAGCTGCCCTGCCTGTTCAGTAAACACATGGGTTGCAGCTGCATCTCACCAGCAGTTGCACTGCATACAGGGCTGCTGCAGTCCTGCAAGGGGCACAAGAGCGCCATCTGCTGCTTCACAACGCAACGCTCCCTTAAGCCCTCCTGCACAAGCTGCTGCTGCTGCTGCTGCCGCTGCTGCTGCCGCCTCACACGCTGGGTGGCATCTTATCCAGCAGCAGCCACAGCCCGTTCAGCTCCTCACTGCAAGGCAGCAGGTGAGCAGCAGCAGCAACAGGCAGGAGGTGAGTCAAGCATCCGACCGTGAATATGTTGCAGTAGCAGTAATACTGTGACTGCACCGCCTAAACCTTGCAAGCCATGAAGCACAGAGCATTGCATCACTTGCAGTACCACAGCTGCTGCGCCGGTTGCTGAAGCTTTACGTCACACGCGTCGCACCTGTCTGGGTCTGGCTGCACTGCCAGGAAGTGCAGGCCGCCCAGGCCCTGCTTGGCCTCCTCCCAGCCCTCAGCCTCCGCGATGCTGTCGGGGGAGGGCCGCCAGCCGCCGTAGCGCCAGCGCTGGTTCACCCCGGTCTCCAGGATGAGGCAGCTGCGCTCCACGTCAGCCTTCACGCCTGGGGTGCGGCAGTAGTAAAAAACAGTTGACGTTTGTTTGAGTAGATGCCAGAAGAGCAGTCAGTGAGTGATGTGAGCAGCCCGGGCGCAGCGAAATAGGGCACAGCAACAGCCTGCTGAACAAAACAACGAGTGCTGCGGACAACGCCTCATTTTCTTTGTTTTGCGCATGCCTCGCACCCGGTCCCTCCCACCCCCTCACCGGAGATCTCCAGGCCATTGGTCCAGGCAGCCAGCGGCAGCGCGCGCCTGCTGAACACGGCAACGCCAGGCACCAGGATGTCGCCCGGCAGGTCGCCCAGGCCAGCAGCAGCCAGGTTGAAGCTGGAGCCAAACATGTCACCCTTTGATGAGAGGGCGGGCGGCAGAGAGACAGAGAGACACAGAGAGAGCAGTTCAGCGCAAAAACCATTAGAGACAAGCCTGTAGCACACCACAGGAGATGCGGTGAGGGGGCCAGCATGCACAGCATCTGCGTCACTGCTCAACACTACACAAGCGCCAGCGCCAGCCTAAAACACTGCTGCCAGCTGCTTCAAGCTGCAATTAAAACACAGCCCGCTGCAGCCAGCGCTGCCCCTTTCACCTCTGCAAGACTGCTGCCAGCCACTTCCAGCTGCAACTCCAGACAGCCTGCAGCAGCCAGCAAGCCACGCATCTGCAGCCAGCCCTGTCCCCTGCCCTCACCTCCGCCACTGGCGCCATCATCTCCCGCAGGTTGCTCAGCGGCAGCTGCACAAACGCCCACTTCTCACCACGCAGCGCATCAGGCAGCGGCTGCAGGCAACGAAGCATCACATACACAGAGATGTTACAGACGGCAGCAGGTAGCATGGCAGCGGGTGCTCAGCAAGCATGGAAGCAAGACAACGCCAGCTGCGCAGCTGGCAGCAGGACTCTGGCGCAGCAAGTAGAACAGGTGCTCTGCGAGCCCTGCTAGTGCTATGCTATTCGCAGCCAGCCGCCGCCCCCAGCTGCATGCGCAAGACCGCCCCGGCTATCAACAGGCTATCATGCTGCTGCTGCTGCACAGCCGCACCTCTGGCGATCCCAGGTCAATGTTGAACATGCTTGTGGCCTTGTCGCTGTAACGGGGGTCAGCCTTGTACACGCTCTCCAGGCGGTCCTCAAGCAGGGCTAAGGGGAGGCAGCAGCGGAGGAAGGGGCAAGCGGCAAAGGGAGAGACACAGCAACAAACAGCAGAAGCGTTTGGTGACAGGCCACGGCGCGCTACACCTAGACAAGGCGATGAGCCAAAGCCATCACGACGAGCAGTGCATGTTGAGACATGCAGCGCATGGCAGCGCACAAGACCGGGTACAGTCTGGGCACTGCTGCAAGCATGTTCTGCACGGAGCTGACAGCCGCCACTCACTCAAGTTGCTGAAGCAGCGCCTGCAGAGCGCTGTCTGCATGCACATACTAGTACACACAAGCGATCTACAACGCACCAAAAAGCCAAACACCCGCCGCCCACTCACTCATGATGCTGAAGCAGCGCCTGCTGGGCAGCGGCTTGATGCCCAGCTCGCTCAGCGCCCTGCTGATGATGGTGGTCATCTGGCCGCGGAAGAAGCGCACCTTGGTGGGCAGCACCGCGCCCTCCTGGCTGAACACAGCCTCCAGCGCCTTGCGCAGCTGCGGGAGGGGCGAGGGTGTGAGTGTGTGCACAGTGTGTTTGGCACAAGGGGATAAGGCAGAAGAAGAAGATGGCAGCAAGAAAGTGCGGCTTGTCGAGGTGTGCGGTATGTGAGGGGTGTAGGAGCGACCATGCCGTAAAGAAAAACCACTGCAAGTTATGACATATCATAGAATGTACACCTGCCACCAAGGGTACTGCAGGGTCCTTTGTGATACATCAGGTAACGCATGGGCACAGGGCGACGAACACAGAACTGCAGGNGGGGGGGGCGTAGCTCAGAAACAGCCAGCTGGGCAGCCTGCCGGGCATGCAGTCAGCTGTCAACCATGCATGGCAACAGCATGCTACCTGCGGTGTCCAACCGCTCCGCGCCGCATGCCCAGCCATTGTGGTTTGCAGCAAAGCTTGATGATTGCTGCACAACCATTGTGCTGATACATGCCAACAATCCATGGATCAAGCACGTATGACAATAAACCGGCGCTTATGCGCACCACGGCCAGGCATGCTGCATGGTGCCTACATATCAACACACACCAGGCAACAACTACTACACACACTACAGCTGCTCTTTACGCATGTCCAGCAAGCTAGAGCTTTCAACAACCCATACAAGAACATACAAGGCCTTTTGAAACTCATATGGGCCATGCATGCGGCCATGCTGCCATGTGCTTTGCAAATGACCTGCTGTGCTGCCCTACCCTCTCACACGCTGCGTGAAAGCACTACACCTGATCGAGCCCGTGCATGGAGGTCATTGTGTAAAACACGCACTACAGTGCTTTTAAAGCAAAACGAGCTGACGCCTCACCTCAACGCTGTTGATTTTACTGTTTGAGAAGTACTGCGAGTACTCGAAGGAGCGGTCTGAGCTGCAGACTAGCAGCTCCCAGACTTTCTTGCCCCTTTCGTCCAGCAGCGGGCGTGAGCAGAAGTCCAGCTCGAGCACGTCTGAGGTGGGAACCGACGACTTGGCACTGCTGCTGGCTGCTGCTGCAGGCTCCTGCACTGCTGCTGCATCCGTAGCAAGAACTCTGAGTAGAGATCGTGTGCTGCTGCGTTGCCGCTGAACACGAGCTACTGCTGGTGAAAGATGGGCTCCTCGTGCTGCTCCTATGCTGGCACGCTGCATGCTGGCTTGCATCTGCATGATGAGTCTATATGTATGTGTTGAATCAATCTAATGTGGTCTAGTGAAGTTTTCACACCTGAATCGAGCACGGCAAAATGGTTGTTCACGCTTGCACGGGTGATCAACAGCCGCAGATCATGTGAACAAGTTTTTCAATCACAAATATGATTCGCGCTTGCATTCGTGTCCAATGGCTGCTTGCCAAGCCTAACACATGACAGATGCCGGTCCACCTGCCAATTCGGCACTAGCACTCCAAGGCCAGCATTGGCTTCAAGCAGTCAACGCCATCCCACGCGGCCCAAGCCAGGCTGGAAGTGAGCAAGTAAGAATGCGCGCTGTCATCATGCTGGCACGGATACCATTGCAGAGCTGGATTCCGTGATGCAACCAAGCCATGCTGGTGCTTGAATGCCGCCGTGGGTGACCCACAGTGTACGAAGTGTCACTGCGCAGTGGCACGCTGCGCTCACAGTGCAAGCCCAGCCGAACTGCAGTCCAGCGCTGCTTGCTTGCACAACAGGACAAGTGTACCCAACAGGAGAACATACTTCAGTCAACTCTGCATATAGTTGGCAAGCACTCACATGCAGCAAACCAGTCAATGTGGCACTAGAGTATGCCAGCGCCGCGCGGACAACCGCGCTCAACATGCGGCATGGCTCTGTGCAGCACCAACTGTCTTGCAAACTGCGCCGGCGGGCCGGCGTTCCCCTGCAGCCCTAATGCCCGGCATGGCGGCAGCTGCAGCCGCAGTGCAGCAAGCACCAGGTGCTGTCTATGCTGCACGTCATGCCTGAAGCTGTAGCCACCGCCGGATCATCTCCAGCACAAGCTTCATCTCCGGCTCACTGGGCTGCACCTGCAGCTTGGCCAGGCCTGCCGGCACATACTCCCTGAGCCTGGCAAAGAAGAGCTGCCTGTGCTGCACGGCCTGCTGCTGCCTGGCCAGCATGCTGTCAGTGACCAGGATGCTGACACGGGCGGCGTACTGCAGCAGACAGCAGCAGGTGGCACAGCACATGTCATTGCTCCCAGCTTTGGAACACATGGTGAACATGACCAACTCTGCCAGGGCTTGAACTCCACCAGGCAGGTGCCGGCGTGAAAGCTGAAGCAAGCAGCACACGCACGCAGCGAGACAGCCGCCAACAACCAGTAACACACTATGAAGATCAGCCTGGTTAGATGATTGTGATGCAATTGTATCATCAGGTTCATGATCACCTGCAGATTGAGAGGTGATTCCATTATCGTGATCAGCAAGTCCTGAATCTCATCGCTCAGGACGCTGTCAGCTGTCTGCTCAGCGTCTCTGCTGGCGCCGCGCTTGCCCAACACCAGTGGCTGCCCTTGCACGGATGCCCCGGCGTCGTGGTTGCCAACAGCAGCAGCAGGGGGTTGAGCAGGCTCCGGGAGGCCGCCGCTGGTCTTGTTGCCAGCACCCCCATCTAGAGGTGCCTGCCTGCTCTTGCGCTGAGCTGCACTCTTCCTGTTGTTCACCAGCTTCTCTAGCCGCAGCACAGCTGACGGCAGGCGCAGCCGTGCCTTGAGCATCTCGTGCAGCGTCTGCACGTCAGCGCGCTGCGCAGCACACACATCCACGCATGAATTGTACAGGGTGATGCAGGGACAGACAACGGCATTGGTTCAGTCACTAGCAGCGCTGCTACTGCTGGCATGTGCTATGCTGCATGCGCTGCGCCTGAACTGCGTGTGCATGGGCATCACTGGGGCTCTGTTGTGGTCGTGGTGGTGGTGTTCTCCCCGCAGCACTTGCGGCCACGGTACACTACGCTGCCCTGTTTTTTCTCGCCTACAGGTGAGACCATCGCATATTGCTATGATGCCGTGATGTTGCACAGCCGTGCCTGCATGGACAGCCCACTAGGAGCGCTGGGGGACCTTGGGCAGGGGTCTCCTGGACAAGCACTGCTTGCAGGTGCGCAGATTTGCTTTTAACGTTAGACTGTCCATCTTTACACACACGCAAGCCACTGGCAGGAGTGCAGGGGCACCTGCTGCTGGGCACTGGGCTGCCAGGCTCTTGTAGGGCCAAGGCCATTTCGCGCCTGTGTGTGGCTGCCAGTACAGTTTACAGCTGGCAGCATCATGATATGGCTGTGTTGTAGTGCGTCTGCAGCCTGCCCGCGCCCCACCTTGATTACTGGGTGATGGGAGTCGTTCGCCGCTGCCGGTGGCAGCGCACTGTCGTTCAGCTTTGCCACCAGCGCGCGCACTTTGGCTATTGTTGCCCTGACTGTGTCCCACAGCAGCCGCCTGTCCTGTGCAGCTTTGTATTCCGCACTGATCCCCAGCTGCTGCAGCTGTACAGCCAGAGCATGCGGGTGACATGGAAGACAAACACCAAATGTGTTGTATGACAAACCGCTACGGCGCTAGATTAAGTGAAGCACGCCAATCCAGCTCTATAACCTACAGCTTCTTGAAGCAAAAGAGACTCACTTAAAGCTGCTGCAGAACACATGCCCTGCCATTGGAATGTCAAGACGCAACATAGGCTGCGAACGGCTGCAACTGCATTCTTGGTGGGGTGCTGCAAGCGGCACTGTGTTTTGCCAACTTACTGGCTTAAGGTAAGGCCCCTGCCACCACTCAAGCTGCGACAGCTCTCCTATGTCGTAGTCCAGCAGCAGCTCCTCTCCTTTCTTGATGTCGCGCGTTGACACGAAGAACACATACACCACACCTGCAGGGACCAGCAAGATGGTGGTGTGCATGGCAAGCAAGGGCAAGGGCTGCGCAACGCCTGCACCTGTAACACACAGCTTCACCAAGCACCAGGCTGCTAGGTGCTGGCAGCATTCGTGCAGTCGCTGATGCAGTGAATCCCAGCAGGCATACAATGCTACATATCATCCAGCAGAGTGTACAGGTTTTTGTTCCAAAGCAGCTACTGCCAACAGCAAAGGCAATGCAGGCGGTGGTAAGGGTGATCAGCAGGCGAAACTATGTGTTGCACCCCGCCAACAAAAGAGCTGGGCTACACACTTGCTGCCTGGCACTTGCCTGTGCTGGCGTCTCGCACTGACACCAGCTGCACATTGTCTGGCTTGAAGCCTTTGGGCCTCACTGTCAATGTGCCTCGGATCTCTTGCGAGGTGCATGACATGCTGCTTGTTGGGCAGGCTGCACTGATTATTGAGCTAGCAGTTGGCTCCTCCACAGCTACCTCCAGTCGGCTGATGTGTGATCAGCAGCACCAGCAGCAGCAGCAGCAGCAGCAGCAGAAAGAGCAGCAGCAGTAGCAGCAACAGCAGCAGCAGCACAACGTGAAGCAGCAACCATGACTGTTTTGTACACAAGTGCAGTGTGAGCTGGAGCAAAGCCAGTCGCTGCAGTTGGCAAGCCTTGATGCATTGTTGCCAGCGTGCAACCAGCCTTGCCAGCAAATCGTGCCTGAATGCCACAGCATTGTTCAAACTCACAGACAGATGGCTGCTGTTGGCCGCATACACCAACGGCAACAATGATTTAGTGCCTACACCAAGTGCTATATGCGTGGCACCAAACAAGCAGCTGGCCATCTGCTGGCTTCAACCAAGCATGCATTGGGGCCGTTGTGGTTACACTCACGCTGTGTCGTTGACATCTGCAAGTATGTTGCCAGCTGTGGTGCCGTCAATGACAATGCAGTCCTCCTCATGCTTCCATACCACAGTGTAGTTGGCACTTGGCCTGCTGCTGCTGCTGCCACTTGCTTTGGTCACCCTGCCAACGTACAAGTCCAAGAACGTCCCTGCAGGTGCATAACAATGCAGCACGGCATGCAGTGTCTTGCCAAGCAAGCTATCAACCGCTGTAGCACTGGTTAACGTGAACAAGCAGGCATGGAATGCAAGAAACTCGAATTGACTGCAAGCTGCCTCTGTATGCACATTCCGGCTGTGCACTTCAGCTCAACACCAACGTCTTGCAACAGCCGTATCTTGGTTGCTTCCATGGTTGCATACAATCTGTGCAAGGTCAACCCCTGCTGGCCATGCCCTCACATGCTGGGATGTCTTGTGTTGCCACAACGCTGCAGCCAGGCAGGCCAGTGAAGCTCGTCAAGGGGTGGTCGGGAGGCCCCCCAGCGTCAGGCAGCTCCAGGAAGCGCAGCCTGCAGGATGTGCGGCAGACACAGCAGTGCAACAAACCCTGTTAATGCACATGCCGACAAGGCCAAAGGCAGCGGCTACCTGCCAGCGTAGCGTTCCCGCTGCAGAATACAAACGCTCTCAAGTGCTGGCCTCTGCCTCAGCATGATTGCATCAAGTGGTCAGATGGTCTACTGTAAGCAGCTGGCACATGCATTGCTCCTCAGTGATCGGTTATGCAAAATATTTTGGCCAGCCATGCAAACAATGTATACCAAGTACTGCATGTTACAGTACATGCAGCACACTGTTGCTGCCAGCTGCACACAGCAACGATGTGCAGTGGTGCTCACGCCACAGGAGGATGATGATCAGCTTGCCGGCAGGACAGCCGTGTTACCAGCTGCTCTTTGATGTGAGCAAGGTGGCGCCTTGCAGCAGACAAGTACGCTTGCTGGTCAGCAGGGTCGTCTCGCTGCGCCCCAACGGCAGCAGCAGGCACATGCGCCGCCCTCCTGGTGTCACTCCTGAATGCCTCCACGCCTGCGCGGCCGCTCAGGCTGCCGCGGATGAGGTCCAGCAGCTTGTCAGGGCCGCCAGCCAGCTTGGGTGACACCCTGAACTGATCTTCACCAAACCGCTCTGTGGTGCCTGTGCCTAGCCTGCTGCCCTCGCGTGCGCTGCTGCTGCTCACCTGCCATGCACGAGGCTTTGGCAGGTCAACATAGTCATCATCTGCTGGCCAGCCTGCTGCTGGCGCATCCGCAGTGCCCTGCAGCTGCTGGACGCGGCAGCGGGACGACACCGGGCTGCTGTTGCACCAGTCTTCATCGTCTGAGTCATCGCCATCGCTCCCTGGCGCGCTGTCGCTGCTGATGTATGGTTTATCCTGGCGCTTCTCTAGCTCCGGGTCTGTGGCTGCTGGCTGCTGGGGGTCTGCGGCTGGCTGCTTGTCTGTTTCTTTCTGCTTCTTGTCACGCGCACTGCGGGGGGCCCGCTCTGCTGCCACAAACTGTACCTTGTCCAAGTCTGCTGCCCACTGCGGGTTCTCGTCAAACGCCGCCTTGGTAGACATGTAGTCATCCACCGTAATGCTCTGCAGCGCCAGCAGGGACATGGCGCATGTATGTGCAGTTGAATGGCATTGACATAAAACACACAACGATGCAACTTTGACAGCAACACCAGCCTTCAGCACTACACCAGCGTGCCAATGGTCTACTCTTGTGTGTGGTATGGTGTACAGAACTAAAAGTTAATGATGAGCCTCATACCTTTGAAGTACAAAGTGTCATGTTACAACAACTTTGGCAGTGCTACTTAACTCTTAACTGTGATATTGAGAATGCATCTGCTGCAACAGAGCAGGCGCTTGCCTCTGACTGCCGCGGTGACGCTGCCCCTGCTTGCTCCTGCAGCGCTGCCTCGAACTTCTCCATAATGCGCTTCTCTGTGAAGTCTTCCGGGAACAGCTTCTTGTGCACATGCACCGCAGCCCAAAACAGCCACCAGTGTGTGTACAGCAGCGGCTGATCACGTATTTGGCTGGAGCCGCGGATTGTACGGTTGTGGTTGCCGCCGCGGGTGATGCGCTGCACGCGGGAGGAGTTGATTCTCCACTCTGTGATGCCCGGGCGCCGCTTGTCATTGAAGTTTGCGTAGATGCCGCTGATGCCGAAGTGCTTTTTCAGAGCTGCTGTCAAGGCGTCCGTGTTGTCCCTCATCACTGCTGGAGGCCACAGCTCCTCACTGCAGTCAGCAGCACATGGGCAGACAGCAGGTGGTGACGCAGCAGCCCTGTGAGGTGGCTCCATCTGGCTCAACATACACAACAGCGGGGAGCGGGGAGAGCATAAAGCGTCTCAATGCTGCTGGTTTTGATTCCGTGACAGTGAAGACTGATGCATACAAGACTGTGACCACCAAGCACATTGAGCTTTGAAGTTGTCAACAGTTGTGACTGCACTTGGACCACAGCACACGCACAGCACAGCGCACACT
Source organism: Scenedesmus sp. ARA3 (assembly GCA_004335835.1). NCBI lineage: Eukaryota > Viridiplantae > Chlorophyta > Chlorophyceae > Sphaeropleales > Scenedesmaceae > Scenedesmus > Scenedesmus sp. ARA3. Next base: position 42,402 of record RWJK01001330.1, on the reverse strand, counting down.
CACTCATTGTCGCAGAAGTCATTGCACTCCACACCCGCTGGCTGGCCATCTTCTGGAGCCTTCTCACGTGCTCGCAGCAACTGCCAGTGCTCTGACCTGAGCAGCAGGTACACCGGTGCAGGCTGCTCCCCCACACCTGGTGGTGCCACCACATCAAACTCCATCGGCACACCCAGCATTCTGTCATTGCCATCAACCTGCGGGTGTTGCACACATGTCTGTGTGTGACACACATGTAGTGCCCATCGCCTTTTGCATGATGTCATGCACCCAGGTTCCGTTGATGCATGCTGCACGCGATGCATGTGTCGAATAAGCTGTGGGGCCTGAGAGCTGCGCAGCATTGGTATGCTGACTAGGTAGTTAGATGTGGCGTTGCTGCAGTCGGCACGCAATGACGGCGCTTTGACCTCTCAGCCGCTGGCAGGCTGTCAATGTGCAGCGGATGCGAAACCTGACAGTGAAACCTGACAATGCATGGCATGCGCAGCACGCATGAGCAGGCAAGATGTAACGCAGCTCGCACTTACGCGTACGACAGTGATCGGCCTGTTCAGGACGCCGGTAGCAGCGATCAAGCTTGGGGGCTCGTTGTACTCGCCGCTCCGCATGATGCTGGCCAGGTACAAGTCCCACACCGCCTCGCCCACAGCCTCGCTGGGGCAGCAAGGAAGCTCGCCCAGCATCAGCCGCACCATGGCCATGCGCGTGCCCTGTGCGGCAGCAGCATCAGCCGCACCATGACGTGTGCGTGCCCTGTGCGGCAGCAGCATCCTCTTGAGGGGTGGCAGCAACAGCTTGTACAGCTGTGTGAGCTCTTCCTGACGCTTTTCATCTTGCAGCGAGTCCAAAAAGAGCTCAAAGTAGGAAGCGCCCGGAGCCACGCCCTGCACGTCACCCTGACGCAGGTCCTCCTGCAAGGCGTAGTCTGCCAACTGACGCATAGCATCCTCGCTGCGCAGCAGCTGCTGGAAGAACTGAGTGCTGCCCTGCTGCAGCAGCACGTTGAGGAGGTTCAAGCCACTGCTGGTGATGTACCTGTTCGGGCCATTGTCATTCAGCCAATCCAAGATTTCTTGACGGACCTGCGGCACAAGCCAGAATTGCAGCATGTGTGACTGACGCGTCTCACGAATGGGTCGAGGCGATGTCAGCTAATGCCATACACACCACGCCAGCCTGGGCAGGCTTGATCATGCTGGCGTTCTAGCAGCATGTTGATGAAACACATGGTGTCCGGTCATGTAGAAAGGAACGTGTGAAAGCAACGCAGAGCTCCGTAGCTCTGTCAAGCAACATACACGCACCCTTGCTTGCAGGGCGTCCCGCGTGCCTGCATCTGCTTCATTCCAAGCATGCCATGCACCAGCAGCGGCACAGCAATTGTAGAAGCAGTTCCCACCACCTCCACACTCGATGGGGGGTAGCTGCAGCTCATGAAGTGCGCAGAACTCCTGCAGAGTGGCGAACTGCTGCTTTGGGGCACTCTGCTGCTGTGCGTTCTGCTGCGCCCGTTCTGCAGCCTGCCCTTTTTGGCCGGCCATCGTATACCAGAACACTGGTGACAGCTATCAGATTATTGCGTTTGTTTAAGCATGAAGCTGCCTTCGACTTGGACGTCGAGCGCCATGCTTCCCACCAGTATGAAGTACACGTGCTTGTGACTACGTGTGTTGAGCAAGTACCGTAACACTACGTAGGTTTCGTGCTGGGTGAACTACAACTAGGCACATACCATGCCATGAACCTGTCCTGTGCTGAGCACTACAGGCCCGTAGTCGTAATATCAGAAACAAGCTGGCACCAGGTATGAATGCTGCAAAGCGACTCATCCCTGAGGTAAATGCCAAATAAGTTTTCAGGTTCGTTTTATTGTTCTGCTTCTGGCTATGCCAGCTGAAGTCAGCTGTAGCTGGACAGCTACAGCCTCAAGGGGGTCATAGTCAAGATGAACTCGCAAGCTATACGTGTGACTAGTTTTCAAACGGGAGATAATCATAGCAGATATCACAGATATTACAGGTGCACGCTGCAGCTGCTGTGCCAGAGCCCACCAACACAACACTTGCTCTGGGCTGGGCTGTCGCGGCCCTGCCACATGCACAGCCAGATGCACCACCAGCTGTAAACAGGCATAACGGATGCGCTGGCAAGCAAAACTGCACCTATTGTCTTGCCGCCTCTCTCGCACCCTTTAATCAGTGTCACTGAAGAAGTACCAGTGCTTGCTGCCCAGATATTTATGCTCCAGTTTTTGGTGCATCCGCCACCGGCAGCAACCGCCGCAGCAGCAGGCTCACAACAGCACCCCTGCCGTGCCCATGCTGGCCCTTGCCAGTCAGTGCCACGTCATCACCCAGCACCTCCTGCAAGCTGGTAAAACCCGAGCCGCCTGAACCCTGGCTGGCGCCCTGAATCCCAAAACCGCGCCCAGCATGCTGCCACAGTGTGCGTGCTGCGTCACCCCATGTGGCTGCCTCAGCACCTCTGTTTGGCAGGGCTGTCAGCAGCTGGCAGTGGCGCCATGCCACTGCTGCTGCCAGGCTGGGGTGCGCCAGCTGCCTGCTGCTGCTCGCTGCCTTGTCCACGAGCCTGCCAGAAGCAAACAGCACAGCAGAGACTTCAATGAGCTGGAAAGCACGCATGGGTTAACAGAGGTGAACAGCAAGCAGCATGTCAGCACAACAGAGGCACCAGCAGGGCTACCCGTGCAGCTGAACTGCCACACTGGTTTGACTGCAGTGCCCATCACATGCTTATCACACACGTCCAATCCCAATGCATGCATTGCTCACCTGCTAGGCTTGCTGCCCGAAACAGCTCAGCAGCCACACCTATTCCCCTGCACTTCCCAGCTGCATCACCTTTAACATATGCAGTCCCGATGCATGCGGCGCTCACCTGCTGGGCTCAGCCGCCCCCAGCACCTTTGCCGCCTCCCGCAGCAGCCCCTCAGCAAACATCACGCGCGCTGACCTGGCGTAGCCGCTGCCCAGCAGCAGCAGCACGGGAGCCAGGCCAGGCCCAGCCTCGCCGCCTGCTGCCTCTGCTGCTGCCAGCGCTGCTGAGAGGTGCTCCTCCGATGCTTCCCACTCCTTGCGGGCCATGCAAACCTAGCAGGCCAGCAGCAGCAGGTGGGAAGCAGGTGAAGCTGCTAACAAGCCGGGGTGGTTTCAATGCACTGTGGTTCTGCGCCTTCACAGGGGATGTGCAACACATGCAGCGGGCTCGCAAGCTGTGAGTAGTGAGCACCAGCCAGCAAGCACCCCATGCATGGAACCGAGCTAACACGCAGCCAGGCCGGCGCATGCACAAAGCAAGCAATGCGGAGACAACACTTGCGACTGACATGCTGCTGCGTGCCCGCACCTGTGCTGCCCCCAGCGCCACGTCAGCAGCCACCTCCTGCTGCAGCCTGCTGCTGAGGCAGCTGCCAGGGTCAGACTCAAACACAAGCGCCTTGCTGTCACTGCTGTCACTGCTGCTGCTGCCGCCCAGCAGCTGCTGTGCTGTACCGAAACTACTGGATGCTGTGCCAAGCTCGCCCTGCAGACAGAAAACAGGCAGCGGCAGCTGCACAGCTCAACCACAATTCAAACAGACAGTGCGCAGTTGAACTCAACTCCTGGACCTCTTTCCGAAAAGTGCAGCCTTCCTGTATGCCGAATGCCCTGTTTGTTGGCACACCACCTCAGCGTACCACGCGTTGTGTAAACTTATTGCAGTGCACAGTGCGGCTGCAGACTTGTGCATGAGCAGTAGCTGGCATGTACCCGAGCCAGCTTGCCTGCTTGCCCACAGAGTACATGTATGCTTGTTACACAGTGCTTGTGCTATGTCAGCTTTGGCAAGGTCCACACCTGTGCCAGGGCCAGGTCGCCAGCAACTTTGTGGCTGACAGCCAGCAGCACTCCATGCGCGCCACCGCTGCTGCTGCTGCTGCTGCTGTTGAGCGCCTGCTGGAGTTGCTGCGATGCAGCGGCGGCTGCATCTGGTAGCAGCGGTGCCGTGGCATGCCGCACCATCAGCTGCTGTGCAAGCTGCACTGCGTCCTCCTGCAGGGTGTTGCAACACAGAGGTGTCAAAGCAAGTGATCTGCGAGTGGTTCGGTAGTCTGCCAATGCACATTGTCAGGGTTGAGATGACAGCCGTCAAAGTGAGCTGACAGTAAAGACTGCACCAACGTCTCCACAGCTGCCAGCAATTCAGCAGCATGTCAAGCCGTCTGAGGTATGCACCAAGCTAGCGGGCGCAATGGCAATGCACGCACCTTGCTGCCGTTTGTAGCAACAGCTGCTGCTGCATCTGCGTCCCTGCCCGCCACCAGCAGCGTCCTTGCTGCTGCCAGCCGTGCCAGCCCTGCCAGGTCGGCTGCTGCTGCGCCTTCTGCTGCTGCTGCAGCGGCTGCTGCTTGGCTGCATGCGGCTGCCTCGCCCTGCGCACAGCAGCACAGGAGCTGAGCACCTGACTGCCTTACACGGAACACAGCTATGCATGCACGCTTGAGTGTAGTTGGTCACATGGGGACCATCATGCCGCACATGTGCACCGGTGAACTGCGCAGTGCTACATGGCACTCTCCAGGCGGGTGCATTGCTGCTGCAGTGCAGGCCTTGCCCTGCCGCATGCTACAGCTGCTGCAGTGCAGACGCCCCCGGGCGGCCTCACCCAGTTGTGCTCTGCTGCAAACACCTCTGACAGGGCAAGGTTCAGCCTGCCATTGCAGCAGCCATGCAGCAGAGCGGGCATTATCAGCGCCCTTGATTGCGCAGGGACTAACAGCCAAATGCTGCTGCATCAACGTGCTAGGCTGAGCCAACTGAACCGACTGCTGTGCGTTCACAGCACAAAGCCTCTGCATTACAGCTGCTTAACATGTAAACCCATGCTGTAAGTGCTGCGCAGTGAATGCAGCTGAGCAGGGCTGCTGCTGCAAGGCGCGCACCGTGCGCTGTCCAGGCCCCTGCTGGGGTCAGGCTGCATGGACAGCCCACTGCGCAGCACATCGATGGCTGGCTGGCCCTGGCCCTGCAGGACAGCATGGTGGAACAGAACGATACAAGAAGCAGCATGGAAACTTCAGCACATGCTGTGGATGTGGGTATGCCTGCAACGGGCACATGCACAGGCGGTGGGGAGTGAGAACTGCAGCACCTTACCACCAGTGCATGCAGTCAGCTGAGCACTGCTGGTATGCATGTAGCGAGTGAACAGAAGGTAGCGTGAGCTTTGCAGCTGCTACAGACATCACATTGCCCCTGAGAGTTTTCCTGCAAGCAACTTGCCTTGAGGTCCTTCCACACATAGCCCAGCATCTGATCCACCACTGCTGAGCCTGACATGCAGCGCAGCCCAAGCACTGGCAGCTGATAGCATGCATTTTGCAAGCTGGGGGTTGATAGGTGCCTAAGTCGACAGATCATGGCGGCAGCTCAGGATGTAGTGGTGCTTTCTAGTGTGCTGGGGTGTGGTGCCAGGGCAGACGCTGCTGTGTGGTACACTGCACTGCTGTACTGCTGAACTCCGGTCTCGTACGCAGCAAGTGTTCCCTCGACCTGTTGTGTATGGCTGCACCGAAAGCAAGCTTCATAAACGTTCCTCACCAGACAACAGGCTGTGAGCCCTGGGAGCTGTCATGTCAGGAGGTAACAGGGTTACATAATTGTGAGATACTATTGTAGGGCAAATGGAATCTTGTAGACGAGCAATCAAGCGCTTTTCCAGCTGAGTTTGGCATCTGTGTGCCCACGACACCCATCTCGCGCTCTTGCTGTCCCAGGGCTGGGTTGCTGACTTGCTGTCTCGAACTGATCAAACTGACAAAATTTATTGTACACTGTTGAGTATGCTGCTAAGCACATTTCTAGCTTGACTGCACCGTGCAGACTGGTCATTGCACTGAACAGCAACTGCTGAACCAGAGATTGGAATGTAAGCCAGCAACTGAAACAAGCTCTACGCACTTGAAAGTCACGTGTCTGCACCTTTGGGCTACGCAATCATACATCACAGCCGCAGCACGGCCTCACCCAGAGAAGCATGAGGCACTGAGGCAGAGCAGCTGATCCTGCTGGGTCATGGGCGTTGGCAGCGCGCCGCCAAGCGGCGCTTCAGCAGCAGCAGATGAGGAGCAGCAGGGACTGCTTGGCCGCAGCAATGGCTTTGCGGTTGAGAAGCCCCGGGCAGCAGCTGCTGCACGCAACGGGGTGGTGCGGGTGCTGCTGGCAGTTGCTGTTGCTTGTGGCTGGATGTTTGTGTCATCACTCCTCATCCTGCTGAACAAGCACCTGCTGAAGGACTTGGAGTTTGGGTGAGCTTTCAACAGTTACAGCTTTGATGCAGCTTACAGAGAACCAAGCTTAACAGCAGCTGCGTCTTACAGGTGTTGCAGCATGTGTTTGCATGACCTGCATGTGCTTGCAACATGAATCACCGACACTGCAGCTAGCGCCTTGCCCAAGATGCAGAGGGACCAGCTAGCATGAGGGCATTAGCCCCAAACATGGCAATCGTTTAAAGCAGCAAGTATTCACAGAGCAGCCGCGGCAGACAACCATGGCTCAAATTCTTGGCTGTCTGCAGCAGCAGCCACTCCATCGGCAGGCAACCCATGCGCACTGTATGACGCCCTCACATCAGCAGGTTCTGGCAGCACACACGCCTGCTCACACAAAGCATCTCGTCAGCACATCCAAGCATCCACCCAGCCCCAACTCCCAGCCCACACTCAGCCTTGTGCTCTACGTCTATGCCACACCCCCGCTGCCGCCGCCGCGCAACAAACAACAAATAACAGCTACCCCATGAGTGTGGCAGGCATGGGCATGGCCGCCTCAGGCGTTTTCTCTTACATACTGTGCCACGTCACCAAGACAGTAGAAGCCAAAGCAGTCATCAGCAAAGAGTACTGGCTGCGCCGCATCATGCCCGTGGGCTTCTTCATGGCAGCCACGCTGTGTGCGGGCAATCTGGTGTATCTGTACCTCAGCGTGAGCTTCATCCAGATGCTCAAGGCCTTCACGCCTGTCATCACCATGCTGGCGCTGTTCATCGCGGCTTTAGAAAAGCCCACGGGCAAGGTGCGGCTGACTGAATAGCAGCAGCAGTAGCAGTAGCAGCAGCAGCGTTGATGCTGACTGCATGCTTGCGTCTTATGAGGCGAGCATGCATGCCTTGTTGTGGCCAGCCATCACCATGCGCTGTTCATCGCAGGCCTGGAGAAGCCCACGTCCAGGGTGCATGGCAACAGCAGCAGCAGCAGCAGCGATGCCGACTGCATGCTGGTGTGCATGAGGCGTGTGTCTTGGAGCATGCATGCCTTACTGCAGCTGGTTATCACCATAGCAGCGCATGCAGCATGTCACGACGCAGCAGCAGCAGCAGCAGCAGCAGCGGCAGCTGCTGCATGCTCACTGGTAGCAGCTGTCAAGCCTGCTGCACTACTGCTTCTGCCCTTTGCATTACAAACCACTGCCTGTGGTTGTGCTGCCGCACCTGCGCCTGCCTTGCACCACGCATCATGCCCCTGCAGATGATCGTCAGCGTGCTCGGCATTGCTGCGGGCACGGCGCTGGCTGCCGCTGTCTGACATGCTGCAACAGAACTCAAAAACATGCCGCTTCATGCCCTGCAGATGATTGGCAGCGTGCTGGGCATTGCTGCGGGCACCGCGCTGGCCGCATATGGCGAGGTGCACAACAGCCTGCTGGGGGTGGCCATCATGCTGTTCAGTGAGGCTGCGGAGGCGGTGCGGCTGGTGATGACGCAGCTGCTGCTGCAGGGGCTGCGCATGGGGCCCTTTGAGGGCGTGATGTGGATGGTGAGCGGGAGGAGGACAGGCAGCAGCCGCAGCAGCAGCGAGTGCAGTGCGCAGCAGGGTTGGCACGGCAGGCAGGCAGCAGCAGCAGCAGCAGCAGCAGCAGCAGCTTGCATGGGCTGCTGCTGGGTGTGCTGTGTACCAACGGCAGCCTGGTGTGCTCTGGCAGCTGTACCGGGGCCCTGCTGGTCAGTGCAGGTGACGACAGCAATGCCTTTGGACAACGGCTAGCTGTGTTGCAGGGCTGTAGCTGGTGCGGTGGTGCGCTAGTGCAGCTAGCAGCTGCGCCTGCTCAAATAGGTGGTGCCAGCTGGCAAGTGAAAGGTGCTGCGCCATGCAGGCTCTGGCCACGTGTCCGGGTACCGCTGATGTAGCCTCAGCCGCCGCAACTGCTGCTGCTGCTGCTGCTGCTGCTGCAGGCCCCCGCGTGCTGGCTGTGGCTGATGCTGGGCGCTGCTGTCGGGGAGTGGCCGCGCATGATTGCTGCGGGGCACCACGTCATCCCGCTGCAGCACCCGCTGCTTTTTGGGCTGGCTGCCTGCTTGGGCTTTGCGGTCAACGTGCTGGCCTATGCCACCATCAAGCTGGCATCGAGTTTGACACTCAAGGTGCGCAAAGGTTGCTGTTTTAGCCACGGTGTAGGTGATTGTGCGCCACTGCACTGCATAGCAGTGTGTGGAGCTGCTGTACGCATGTCATGCACTGTTGTACTCGTTGCTGCTTGGCAGTTGAGTTGCTGTGCATGAATTGCTGTGCATGATTGGGCAAGCTTCGTGGTGTCGGCATTGGCACAGTATGCGTCTGATTTAGCAGCTTCCAGCGGACACACCATTGCTGCCGCCTGCGCCTGACTGTATCCCTTGTGCCTGCGCTGCTGTGCTGCTGCCCTGCTTCGTCTGCCGTGCTGCTGATGCAGGTCTTGGGTTGTGTGAAGGTGAGCCCTGATGGTTGATTGCAAAGCAGAGGAGAAGCCAACTGACAGTCCAGCTGCAGATCAATGGTTGTGCTGTACTGTGACAGCAACAAGTAAAGGAAAACTTGCAAAGGTTCAGGGTGTTGCTGGACCACATGGGCTGCTTGAAGCACACACCTCTGTTGGTGTGCCAGGCAAGCTCAGCTCAGCTTTCACATGACAGCTCTGCGCCCAACAACTTGCAGCTGGCTCCCAGCCATGCAGTCAGCCCCTGTTTGCATGGTAGCTGTGTGGCGCTCACACGCTGCTGCTGCTGCTGTTGCTGCAGAATGCCGTGGTGATCCTGGCTGCCATGCTGCTGTTTGCGGAGGAGGTGACGCCCCTGCAGGCTGTGGGCTACATCGTCAGCACGGCAGCGTTTGGCGTGTACACGCACATCAAGATGACGCAGATAGCAGGCGAGGCCACACAGCCGGACAAGCCCAACAAGCCGTGAGGGGAGCTGGCAGGCAGCGGCATGCTGGCTAGGATTGCAGCAGCTAGTGTGCATAGAAGATCGAGTCGAAACAATCCTGGCTGTTGGAGCGCTGGGCCGGGTATTGTGAACATGTGGGTGATGTAGCGGTGTCGGCTGTGTGATGGTGCTCATGAGCTGGTGCAGGCTGCTGGAGGTGGCGGCATGTGCACGGCTTACTTGGCTCTTCGGTGAGGACCACTTTGTGGCTGCAGCAAGCCACTGTAGTGACGCAGCTTATACCCACAGCACCAGTGATTGGCATAGGTGACGTGCACCTTGAGGCATTGGGGAAACACCATCAGTCTTGTTGTTCACCCATGTGCTGCACGCATTGCATTGGTTGCTTGTATGTCTGTGAGCATGTTGGTGCTGCTGCACTCTTGCGCGTACAGCTGTGTGCCATGCATGCTGGCCCATAAATCTTCCTTTGCACAGTCGGCAGCAGCAGCAGGCAGCTGGCACATCAGCACCTGGTGTTGAGCCTCAATAGGCCGCTGCGGAGCATCTGGCGTGGCGCCGTCCACACCAGCGAGTGCTGTTGTTTTGAGTGATGCAAGGTTGTTGCGTTGCCCGTGGGACGACGCTGCACTGCAAGCATGCGCATGTGTGCATTGACACCGCCTTGACACTGGCCGCCAAATCGAGCAGCCTGCCAGCTTGCGATCAGCATTTGCTGTGTAACCGACGCTTCTGTCATTGCGTTTTGCTCTGCCCCTGATGACCGCCATGGCGGCTGAAACATGAAGGTCAGCTGCTGGGCGACCTGATGACTTTGTCAACCAGCTCTAAAACGTTGCAATATAGCGCTGCCTCTGCTGTTCTAAAAACAGGCGGACTGTACAGCAACATGTTGTTATGGAAGGCACTGCCTTCACGGTGCAGCTGCTTACCCTTTGAAGGGTGAGAGCTCAGCGTATGCTACAGTTGTCACACTGCATGTGCGGCCAGCACTGCTGTTGCACACCTCGGTGAGGCCTGATCCCAGGCTGGCTCGTCAATGGCAAAGCTGCCGCAACCTTGCAGCACACTTAACTCACAAGCAAAGCAAATTGAGCCATGCTGCACAGAAGAGGCTGGCTCACCAGGGGCGTGCAACCTGACAACTCAAGGCACAGACAGCAGCACCCAGACAATCGCACCCTTGCACCAAGGTGTGCAGCAAAGCTGTAGTGTGCCACGAACACCGGCGGCAGCTGCAACTTGCAACTTGTGTGGTTGAACCACTCAGCACGGCCTCAAGTACACCCCACAAGGACAGTGCTCGCAGACCTGCCTTGCATCAGCCGCAGCCGACCGGGAGGAGGCGGCCGCACCACAATTTTTTCCTTTGCAGATGGTGCCCTGCCACAGTACAGAACCACAGCGACAGCCAACACCACCACTGGCCTGACTGCCACACAGCGTGACGTAAAAACAGCCCCAAAAGTATAGAACAGATGCAGACAAGCATATGGCAACAGGATCCGGCATGCATAATATTTCTAAACCCCAACATCCCCTTGCTGCAGCCCCAGTACCCACTGCTGCAGGGCTTCACACACCAGCAGCATCTGAGCAAGGCCGAGGGCATGCGTGAGCCTGCAGCGTGTATGAGAGCACTACCTACCACCCACTGTGGCGCTGCCACAGCATATACTAGACTGTGCCAACCGATTCACGCAGCAAATACTGAGCTATGCCAACCCATTCACAGCATGAAGCCTGTTTGCCATGTGCTGGTTGTGGCACCTCAACTGGAGCACTGCTAGCAAAGCAAAGCAGTCAACGGCATGGCATATTGTGGTAAGGTCCATCACATATGCGCTGGCTTCAACAACCCATGTGCCCAAAATTGACGGTAAGCTGAGCTACAGCCAAATCACAACGCAATCGTGACTCGATAGCATAAATGTTGGCAACAGCTGCGTTCAAGAGCAGCTGTAGAAATAGCAGCACACCACGGCACAACACTGTGTCACAACGGCGCCCCTGCAGCAGCTTGTTCAACGTGCTGCTGGCACCTCACATGTGCTGCGAGGCAAATATCTTTCTGAATAGATCAGCAACAGAGCTGCAATAGATAAACACAGATGCCCTGCAGTACGATCCGCCAGACTATCACTAGGCAGCTGCCCTGCACAAATATACAGGTGGCGCGCAATACACAGCAGCAGCTTTCATGGCGGCCACACTGCTCACACCATTCGCCCTGCCGACGTGGCGTCCTTGCTGCTGCTGCCACAATACCCACACCAGCAGCAGGCATACGCAGCACACATCAGGCAGCAGGCTGATGTACCAATGCACCTTGCTGCAATAGTACTTTGGCATCACAAACACTCCCCCTGGCATCCCAAACCAACCAGAAGCAACCATTCACTGGCTGTAGCGGCACTTTCTAGGGCCGTACTACGATCTAAGCGACACCCACGCATGCAGCAGCACGGCGACAGCAGCACTGGCCATACACATCCCACATACCTTTCACCAAGTGCATCCAACAGCATAGCCCCATAAAGCGCATGCAATGCACGCATGCGCTCGCTACCACCATCTCTTCATCTGTAATCAGCGTCATCAACAAGCTGCCACAGTCTGCCATGCCCCAAGATGCTGCCCGATAGTCAACACAGATCATTGCAACCGCATGGCATATCGGCACTGTCTAGTGCACTCTGGGCACGGCTGCAGCTACGCAGCGTATGCATAGCTCACAATGCTGCTGCAGTGGCGCTCTGTGTCGACAGCAGAAGAGCACCACGGGTGACAAGCACAGCTGAAGCCAATGGATGCTTCCCTACAACGTGAAAGATTGCGGGGGCAAGCGATTCATGCGGCTGTCAGCACCCTCACATGTATGTAAAGCCGCAGCAAAGCTGCCCCCCAGCACAAGCAGGGTCAAGGCCCTACACTGCTGCTCACCAGCGCTGATCAGTGCACACCACAACGACAGGCTGATCAGTGCACACCACAACGACAGGCTGATCAGTGCACACCACAACGACAGGCTGCACCCAGCTGTTCCACCCCTAGCCACACGTATGATTCCATCAAAACTGCACGCACTCAGGTGCGTTCTAGCCTGAGTGAGAGCTGCCAACACGCTCTGGCCCATGTGCCGCAAACAACGCCTGCAGCATGCAGTGCAGCCACGCTACACAGTTCAAGTGAATGAGAGAATGCAGGCATGCTAAATGCAAGGAAGGCACCCCAAAACAAGGAAAGGAATCCAGCCGCAGAGCAACTTGCTCTCTCAAAGGACACAAAAAAACAGCACCAATTGCCATGGCCTATTCAACGGTGCATGGGCGCAGTTGGTGATGCAGTGCTGTCGCACCCTAGGTGCCTAGGCTGTGTGAACAGCACAGCAGACTCAGGCGCTCCCACCATTCAGCATGGCATGCTGTCAGCGGCAACATGCAGCAGTTCAGCAGCCAAACACAAAATGGCTGTGCTGTATGCTTGCACAGCCTCACCAGGGAGTTTTGGGTGTCAGGCTGCACTCGTATGATCCACCACCTAAGGAATGAATGCAAACAGGTCTCAAAAACGTGTGCGTGCATGCTGTGTTCTCAGCAACATGCATGGCAGCCATACGTTGCTAGTACCCCCATGTGCAAGAGCAGCTGCTGCAAGCAGCTGCCTGCACTGCTGTTCTCCCAACACGCAGGCAGCCCTAGTGCCGCAGTTTGTGCTGCAGGAAGCACCCTAGCCTACCGACAAACTAAGCATCCCTCCAACCCGCCTGCACCTCAACTCTCAACCCCAACCTAACTGCCGCTGCCCTGCATCATGTCAGCGAACAGCTTGCTGCCATGCACGTGGTACATGCCCACCCAATCAAAATCAAGCGTACTGCCATACAGCACACACGGCCCGGCACTGCCAGGCAGCGCAGCTGCATCAATAGCAGCCAGCTCGCATGCATTTGTGCCGCTGCATGCCTTCCTACACTCCTCGGGTGTCTTGCTGCCCTCATCAGACAGCCTCACCCCTACATTAAGATTTGCATCCACTCTATACACCGCATAGCCGGTGCCGGCGCTGTCAGCTTTGAGTGCAATGGCCTGGCCGCCGTCTGGGGCCTCCAGCAGCAGCTGGCACTTGCGCAAAAGCACATCCGTGCTGTATCGGTACATCACACAGGCGCTGTCGCTGACGCACAGCATCCCGCAGTCCAGCGCGCTGTCCACGCCATCGTGATTGTCCCAAGCTGAGTCGTTGCTCAGCGGGAAGTAATCATTGTCCGAGTCAACCAGCTCTGGCAGGCATTCGCTGTTGTGGCGGCTGCCGCGCGCGCTGACGGTGTGTGGCGCGCAGGGCATGCAAGCGTCGCCGCGTTTGTGCACGCCTGTGGAGAAGGTGTCGTAGGGACAGGCCGTGCAGTTGGCGCCGCCGTGGCCCGCCACACATACTGCGGGGTGTGCAAATACACAGGTAGCAGCAGAGGCAGCAGCAGCAGCGCGCGTGAGACAGTCAAACTGGCATCTGCTTTTCTGGGGAACAACCAGTGCACAGTCAAAGGAGCTGGGAGGGTCTGCTGCATGGGCAGTCCTAACTGTTGTGATTCAGGACAACAAGAGAGGGAGGCAGTGCCCATATTCTGCACTGCTTGCCGTGGCTGCGTGCAGGTCACAAAGCCCGCAGATGGATGCATGCACAGCAGCCAAGATATGTGCAACCACCACTTACCATCACAGTCCTCCTCGCTGTCTGCTTCATCCTTCTGGGTGGTTAAGCCGGCAGGGCAGGGCACGCACTCCGCATTGGGTGTGTCTGTGGTGCCTCCGGTGCTGTAGGTGCCCACATCGCATGGCTTGGGGATGCCAAAGTGTATGTCCATGGCCCTGCAGGGACCAGCAGCAGCAGCAGCATTAGCAGCAGCAGCAGGCACAGGCGCATGCATTGTCACACCTGAACCATGCTGTACGTGACATGACGTGTATGTTACATCTTACACGCAGTGGCCGATTGGGACGAGGGGAACAGCAACATGCAGTAAACCTGTGCGCAGTGCAGCATGCATGTAGACATTATGCGCGATATGACACCCGTCAAGACCTGAAGCTGGCACATCAGCAGAGCGCCAGAGTGCTAGCACTGCAGTGCTGCATGCCTGCCGTCCCAGTACAGCGACAGTACAATAAGGCACCTCAATCACAGCCCGTGGCATGTTAGCAGGTGTCCCATCAGCTGCCTCACCAGCCCGACTGCACCACGCATGCATCCTCATCCTCCCCGCCAGCCTCTATGCTGGTGAAGCCAGTGCCACACTCCCTGCGGGACACAGCAGCGGCAGCAGCAGCAGCATCAGCAGCTGAGTACCTGCTGCCTCAGCTGAGTACCTGCTGCCTCAGGTGCCACAAGCACAACTGGTCTGCTGTGCTGTAAGCATATTGCACTGTGGGTGCAGGTGCGTGTGACACATGCACGTCATGGCGGCAGACAGTACAGCTGCTGTACTGGAACGTATGGACATGCTAGTCACTGGAATAGACATTGAAGCGCCCCTGATAAGCCTGACTCAGGCAAAACAAAGGCCTGCTGCATCAACTCACTGGCAGGGCTTGCGGTTGTAGCCGGCGTTGTAGGTGCCTGGCGGGCACACCTTCACCTCCCCGGTGCCTGACATACCCCAGCCAGGCTTCAGCACACAATCCAGCTCAGATGTATACGGCGCAGCAGCAGGTGTACCCGACAGCGTGTCCCTTGTAAACAGATTAGGCGGGCACAGCACGCAGCGTGCATTGGAGGTCACTGCACGGGTGCTGTTTATTCCGTAGGAGCCGTTAGCACATATGCCGGCTGCGGGTGGCGTCACGCTGACCACACCCCAGCCTGCGGGGATGAGGCACTGCTCTGCTGACACGGAGCCGGCAGCTGCCGTGGTGAGGCCGTTGCCGCACTGCAGGCAGCAACGCAGCAGCGGCAGCGGCAGCGCACACTGAGCAACATGCTCGACACAGCAACCAGCCACATGTCTGCTGAATGCTTGCAGCCGTGGCCAAACAGTCGCTGCATTGGCCCCTGCTGCTGCTGTTGCAGCGTCCGTTTGGCATTGACATGCTTGCATGCTGTTCCCTGCCGTATGCCCGCAATGGATCTCTGCTCACCGGCCTGCAGGGGTTCTTGTTCCAGCCCTCCTTGTAGGAGCCCAGCCCGCACTCGCTGACCCACTCTGCGCCCTCCTGCAGCTCAACGCCAGGCGGCGCCATGCACTCCGCATTGCCGCCTGCTCCCTCCACACGAGTCTGGTAGCCTGCAGGGTGGTGGGGGAACAGCAGCAAGGCACTTGGCTTTCATACACACGAGTGCCGCCCATGTGTGGGAGATGCAAATGGCCGCTGTGGCTTGCACGGCCTCTGTGAATATGCTTGTTGTCTCGCCTAGCTGCGCGTCAAGCCCAAAGTGCATCAAGTGAAGGGGCCTGGCCTGCATGCGTTGCTGCATTCACTCACCGTAGGGGCACTCGTCGCACTTGTACACCTCAGCCTCCCGCCCCTGGTAGGACCCCATCGGGCACTCCTCGGCAGCAGTGGCGTTGACAAGGTAGTAGCCCTTGCGCGCCAGCTTGCAGTGGCCGATGCTGGTGCTGTTGTCGCGTACTGTGGTGATGCCGGCGGGGCAGGTGAGGCAGGCCGGGAGGCTGTTGAAGTCGGGTGTGTAGGTGCCTGCAGCAGCAGCAGCAGCAGCAGCAGCAGCAGCAGCAGCAGCAGCAGCAGCAGCAG
>RWJK01001330.1:8039-23836 GCA_004335835.1 Scenedesmus sp. ARA3 | reverse complement strand
CAGCAGCAGCAGCAGCAGCAGCAGCAGCAGCAGCAGCAGCAGCAGCAGCAGCAGCGCAATGAGCACATTGTTGGACTGTGAGCAGCTGTAACTATAGAGGGCCACGCTGTACCGTAGGAAGCCACACTTGAACATGCTTTTAACAAGCAAGGCACATTTGTATGAAGCAATTTGAGGTGTAGCCGCCTGGTTGTTTGCTGCTGCTGCTGCCAAGGTGCTAGGCCCAGTGGCTCAGTGCTGTACCCTTCCCTCCTCACCACCCTCCCCCCACCTGGGCATGTGCCTGTTGGTGCTGCCCAGCTGTCCTTGCCGCTGCACTGGATGCTGTAGCCAGGGCCGAAGGGCGAGTCGCAAGGGGCCCTGCAGCTGCTGCCGGAGGTGATGTTGGCACAGGAGGGTGGCCAGCCTGCGCTGTTGGGGGTGGCGTCTGTGGGCATGCGCGAGCAGCGGTCTGTGGCAGCAGCAGCGGTGATGTCATCAGCCAAGCAGTGGGCAGGGTTAGCAGAGTAGCTTTATGAGGAATCACAGATATCAATTGCCAGACATGTGGGGCCGCAGATAGCTGCATACGCTGCAATCTGCAAAGCAACGAACCTGATTGTTTGGTTCAAACCACTCACCACGTGTGCAGCTGCCGCTGGCTGCGCCCCAGGTGTTCTTGGCCTGGCATGTTGCCTTGTAGCCTGGCCCGCTCCAGCCAGCAGCACACGGCGCACTGCAGCTGTCAGTCACGGCAGCACCCGAGCAGCTGCTGGGCCAGCCTGCTGTGTCGTTTTGCGTAGAGGCAGCTGGCAGGCCTTGGCAGGTGTCTGCAGCAGCAGCCGGCAGCGCAGCAGCAGCAGCAGAAACAGCAAGAGTGCATTGATGGCTGTGGAGGCAGCCTGGTGCATGTGTAACAGAGATGTGTGCAGGGCAGCCGGCAGCGCAAGGGCAGCAGTAACAGCAGGTTGACGGTGGTGGCAGCAGTCTGGTGCGTGTATGGCAGTACAGCGTGCTGCGCAGCGCCCTGCACGCCGACGACACAGGTGTGCATGTTTGTGAAGCCGATCCATGTTGGATCGCTGACTTTCCCTAGGGTTTATGGCAGCTGGCTGTCGCAGGTTGTGCATGCAACCTCATCTACAGCAGGCAGATGGCAATTGCTGAATGATAAAAGAAGAGCCTGCTGCCCCACCGCGAGTGCAGTTGCGCCTGAAGCCTGGCGCCCAGGTGGCATTGCTGAAGCAGCCAGGCACAAGTAAGCCATCAGTGCCAAAACCCCGACAATCAAACATGTTCTGCTGCAACCGTACTGCCGGGGTGCCTCACCTCGTGTGCAGTTGCCCCTGAAGCCCGGCGCCCAGGTGGCATTGCTGAAGCAGCGCGTCACCAGGGAGCCACTGTAGCCAGGCGCACAGGCCTGCCTGCAGGCGCTGTTGGCCAGCAGGTTGGTGCAGTTGGCTGGCCAGCCGGTGCCGTAGGCGGGAGTCTTGGCAGGCGGCATGCCTGGGCAGAAGGCTGCGGTTGAAGAAAAGCGCCGGTGAGAAAAAGGGGGCATGTGAGCGCAGTGATGCACGCAGGGAACACACAGTATGGGCGATGGCAGGGTGCACACACAGGGGCCTAGGCTAGCAAACATTGGAAGCCATTGCACGCGTTGGAGTGAGGTGCGGCCTGGGTTCAGAGTCGCTTACGGAGGTAGCATGTGCCCCCTGGCTGTGACCATGTGCCGTCCGCTTTGCAGGTGCTGGTGAGGTTGGTGCCGACATAGCCGGCAGCGCAGCGCGACACACACACGGAACCATAAGGCTGCTGCAGGCATGCGTCAGGCCAGCCCGTGGTGTTGGCAATAGGCGTGAGCGTGGGCACTCCTGCGCATGTGACTGCAGAATGCGGCAGCAGCAGCAGCAGCAGCAGCAGCCGAATGGCGCCGTCAGCATCACGAACACATCATAACTGAAGGAATATACAAGCTTACACACTTTGTCAAGCACTTGCTATAGTGGCGTACTAGATCACACAGAAGGAGGCCCAGCAGCAGGAGTGCAGCTTGTTGGACATCCGTCTGTGTGTCATCTCACTTTGTGTGCACGAGCCTTCCACAGCTGACCAGGTGCCGTTTGCTGTGCAGGTTGTTGACAGCGCTCCACTAAAGCCTTCGCTGCATGTGGAGCGGCAGGTTGCGCTAGAACCCATGCCAGCGCAATTTGCCGGCCATAAAGCATTGGGTGCCGGCTGTGGTGGCGCTTTACAGAACACTGCGGCAACAAAACCAGCAGCAGCAGGGGCAGCAACAGGGCAGTTATATTCAATCAAAGCACGGACACACGTGACAATGTGTATCTTACGGGCAGCTTAGCAGCAGGCAGCTAGCATGCGGAAGTCAGCAGCAGGTGCTCCTGGTTCCTGCTGCAGCCGCTCACCTAGCGCACAGGCCCCCTCCACCTCTGACCACTGCCCGTCCTCCCCGCACGTGCTGCTGACGCCGCCGCTGAAGCCAGGAGCACACGGCGCGGCACACAGCGCCTGGTAGGGCTGCCCGCTGCAGCTGCCTAGGAAGCCTGCGCTGTTGGCTGCCGGCGGCGGCAGGCCCGTGCATGTGACTGCGGCAAGCAAATAGTGTGCAGCGGCAGCAGACAGAACAGCAGGTAAGAGGGCTCCTCTGCGAGGAAACAGCACTGCAGAAAGCCCGCAGCAAGCAACGCTGGCAGGAGACACCTTGCAGGATTCTGCGCAAAGTTGGTGCACCTAGCCAATGCAAACCAAGCATTTGAAAAAAGCTGCAGCTGGCTGGGAAGCCTGCGCTGTTGGCTGCTTGCTTTGGCAGATCCGTGCATGTGACTGCAGCATTTGCGAGAGGCGTAGTTCCATGTGGGTCCTGGCACCATCATAGATGGTATGAGCCACAACAGGGTGAACACATGGTCTGAGACCAGAAAAGGAGAGTGAACATCATATAACACGATGCACACTCTTGCACGACAGATCTATCATATTATTGCGCGTGGTTGCAAGAAGAGGCAGATCAGCAGGGTAAAAGCGCTGCACTGCCAGCATGTTGAAACTGCGCTGCGATGACATGTACCATGCACTGCCGTCCAGACACCCTGCAGCAGCAGCAAGCATCAGTCAAGCAATCAACAGCCAGAGCTGCAAGCCGCCACTCACTCTGCTCGCAGCGTCCTTCCACAGGTGACCAGCCCTCCCCTATGTAGCAGCCGCTGGTGAGCATACCGCTGAAGCCCTCAGCACATTTGGTGGCGCATGCCTGGCCGGCAGCCATGCCTGCACAGCTGGCGGGCCATGGCTGGCTGTTGGCTGGCTGCTCCTGGGTGGGAAGCCCAGGGCATGTCGCTGCAGAGCAAAGCAGCAGCAGCGGCTGGTGTGTGGCATTTGCAAAGGTAGAAGCTACCAGCTTCTTAGTAAGCACGTGTTTTAGTGTCTTGCGTCGTACAGCCACAAAGCAAACAACTTACGTGTCAGCAGTTGCTGCCACAACCCCCCAGTCACACAGAACACCGACAGAGCCTTTACGCAGCCTCGCCGCTTGTAGCCGCTTACCCTGCTGACATATGCCCTCAACAGGCGACCACTCCCCTGCCGTGCTGCAGCTGCTGACTAGCTGCCCTTCGTAGCCCTCTGCACAGCTGGTGCTGCAGGTCTGACCTATTGCCATACCGGCACAGGTGTCCAGCCAAGCGGCGCTGTTGGCTGGCGGCTCCTGGGTGGGCAGCCCAGGGCATATTGCTGCAGAGCAAAGCAGCAGCGGTTTACGGTGAAGAATGAATACACGTGTGCACTTGCGTGGAATCATTTGCGTAAACACTTGCCAGCTACATGTACTTGCACTGCTCAGACGCCAAGCAATCAACACGCAAGTCAGCCATCGCCGTCATTGATGCTGCTCCTACCACAAACCAGCAACTAGAGCGAGCTCCTACTGCTGTGTAGCCACACACCTGGCTGGCACACGCCCTCAACAGGAGACCACGCCCCTGTGGTGCTGCAGCTACTGACCAGCTGCCCCGTGAAGCCCTCCGCACACTTGGTGGCGCAGACCTGGCCCACTGCCTGGCCTGCACAGCTGGCAGGCCATGGCTGGCTGTTGGCTGGCTGCTCCTGGGTGGGTGTGCCGGCACACGTCACTGCAGGACAGGCAGCAGCCACACAAATATTGTCGCACAGTACATTGGCATGCTGCCACACTTCTGAGCAGCCTGTACAACTTGCGGACAACAAGTTGCAGTCTGCCTGTAGCTGCACAATGTGCAGTGATCCGCTATCATGTGAGTGGTTGCACCGCTTCCCCGTGTGCTCACCCTGCGTGCATGAGCCCGCAACGCTCGACCAGCTGCCCGCAGCGCTGCAGGTGCTCTGCAGCTCGCCCGTGTATCCCTCCGCACACTTTGTGCCGCAGGTTTGGTCGGCAGCCAAGCCTGCACAGGTGGCCGGCCAGCCGATGCTGTTGGCTGGCGGCTGCTGGGTGGGCAACCCGGGGCATGTCACTGCAGGCATAACAGCAGCAGCAGCAGCGGGGCGGCAAGGCAGACAGCAACTAGTGGTGAGCTTCAAGGAACGTCGACGTGCTTGGCGATTGCAAGCATGCAGGTGCTATGCAACCAAGCATTGCAGCAGGTACCAACACGCTTGCAAAGGCGATAAAGCAGCTGGGTGTGCTGTTCTCGCATATCTATCATGCCAGCAAGCTCCTGCAGCGCACCTTGGCTGCATGAGCCTTGCGGCGATGACCAGGCCCCGCTGCTGCTGCAGCTGCTGCTTATGCTGCCGGTGTAACCAGCCGCACACACAGCTGTACACACAGCGCCAGCCGTTGAGCCTGCACAACTTGTTGGCCAGCCGGCTGTGTTGGCTGGTGCTGCTGCTGTTGGCGAGCCTGCGCATGTCATAGGACTGCAGGATCCTGCTGCTGGCGACCAGACTCCTGTGTCACTGCAGGTGCTGCTGACGCTGCCAGTGAAGCCAGATGAACACGCTGCAGTACATACCACACCAGGCGCTGCTCCTGCACAGGAGCTAGGCCATCCTGTTGTGTTTGCTGGCGCTGCTGTTGTTGGTGTGCCGGAACACACAACAGTCGAGCGAGCGCAGTTGCCGTCTACAGAGGACCACCCCAAATTGCTGCAGGTGGTGCACACTCTGCCGATGAAGCCAGTGGAGCAGTTTGCCGTGCACACATCGCCGGCTGCTGCTGGTGCGCAGCTGGCGGGCCAGCCGGCTGCATTAGCAGGTGTGCTGCTGGGCCTGGAGCTGCAAGCCACAGACAGGCAGGCGCCTGTGGCCCCTGACCAGGCCCCGCTGCTGGTGCAGTTGCTGTTGACGCTGCCCAGCAAGCCCAACGGGCACGTCTGCTTGCACACGGTGCCCACTGCTGCCCCTGAGCAGGAGGAGGGCCATGCCCAGCCCAGTGGCAGTGCTGGAGGCAGGCCTGCGCATGAGGTGGCTGTTGCAGGGGATGTTGGGCTGTTGCCGACCACGGTGGATGCACCTCCGGCTGCAGGTGGCACGAATTAGACACGCAGTAGATGCAGTGGGTGTGTTGCCAGAGCTTTAAGCAAGCATGCTCGTGCTCCAGAGAGCTGCAAAGGTTGTAGCTGTGGCCTGAGCATTGTTTCAACACTTGTGCGCTGTGCAGGTGGTGCTTGCCAATGCTGCTGCTCGACAGTGCGGCATTTCCTGCTGCTGCCACTCACTGCATGTGTAGCTCACTGCCAGCTCTTTGTTCCACACGTCAGAGCCTACAGAGCAGATGGAACGGCGTGTAAGCAGTTTGTGAGGTGCATGCAGCATCACGCTTCAGCGGCAGTGATCACGCAGCAGCTAACACTCTGTGCCTGCAGGTTGAACACAACAAATGCTCACATGTAGCTGCTGCTGCGCTCTCTGCATATGCATAAGGCGCAGACACACACTGCCAGATGCAGCGCAGCCTCATGGTTATGGTTTGTAACGCAAAGCGGCAGCAGCAGCAGCAGCAGCTGACATATTGGGCCACTGCAGGCACCCACAGATGGTGGAGCTTGAAAGCCCGAAAGCCGACAGCGTGACGTTGCAGCTGCTCTTGCCGTCACACAGAGACCTGGCCTTGCTGGTGACGTCCATGACAGCGCAGGTGCTGCGTGTGAACATGGCGATGCAGCGCGAGTCAGCAGCGCGGCCGAAGGTGGCTGAGGTGACGCTGATGACGCCTTTATTGCCGCAGCTGGCGGTGCCTGCTGAGCCGTCTGTCACGTCGCACACTGACACGGTGCTGGTTGGGGACACTGCATACCACACAGCAGGCAAGACAGGGCACGGACGTCAAGCTATTGTAAAGGGAAAGGGCGAGCGCCAGCAGAGTTTGTCTGTTGTTGACAGTGTACTGCTGCTAGGGCACACACAGGGACTACCTCACGTCGGACGTGCTGCTGGCGTGACGGTTGCAACCGCTGCTTGAGTCGTTAGCAGCTGCTGCAGCTGCTGCAGCTGGCAGGCTGCCGGCCTTTATGTTGGCGGAAGTGGCGTGTCAAGCGAATGCTGCAAAGACTCCTACTGCTCAAACCGATTGGGGTCAGTAGCCCACAGCGGGTTTGTGCTGGTGGGCAGTACGCTGTGCCTGCTGTGGTGTCCCGACAGCCGGCCATAACCACGATAACCAGCACGAGAACATTGACAGCGAACGGTTCACCTGTCGCAGCATCAGCCACGTGGGCTAGCGCAAAGAGGCAGCATGCCAAAGCCCAGCACCCCTTCAAGTCCATGACCAGTGCAATCTCCTCAGGCTTCTCTGTAAGAGTTGTAACTCATTGCTGAAAGCCGATTTAGCGACCAACGCTGTCAGAAGGCGCGGCTCTCAGATCAGCGCTGCTGCGTGCTCTGCTGCCTGCCGCAACCTAGCGCTTTAAAGTGTCCTAGATCATCTAAAAAAACAGAAAACTGGACATGCAACCATGCAGGGGAACTCCTGCTGCATAGACAAAACGATGTCACACAAATCGCCAGTCTCTTCGCAGTGCAGCTCACTGTGCGATGGTCAAGGTCACACAGATGCTCAGGACCGCAAGTGCCCTCATAGCGTATAATATAACACCCGTACGACAATCAAAGCACGCGAGGCAGCAGTTGTGCTCCTAGTGACGCCTGGACCTGAAGATCAAGAATCTAGATGTGGCTGTGCCAGTTCACACTCTGTTGGTCTTTGATTTGGATCCGACAAGTGAAATGAGGGAGATGTGTTATAAAACTATCGTGAGGACCATGTCAGCAGCCCTCTCAATCAGTGGCAGGCAAGCACCCCAAGGAGTGTCATACGCTGTGCTCCGAGCAGTTGAACATCAGCACTGCCCTGGGAGCGCCTGCTGGCTATGGATGGCACATAGGCGGCGTGCCGCTGGCAGCAGCAGCAGCAGTATAGGGCCAACTTCCAGGCACTGATGGGGGAAAACAACAACTTGATCTAATGCTATTACCTCTTGCTGCTGCAACAGCCATGCAAAGTAGAATGTTTTGACTCTTGAACGGCATTGCGCGCACTTCTGCATTGGACACTGTCACAGGCTGTATCCAGCTCAGTTGTGCACGTTCTGCAATAATAACTCACATGCGAACGTGTTGGAAGAGGTTAGTAAGTCACGTGTTGCAATAGAAGCTGGCAGTCATGGCTGCGGCTGCTGTTGGGCTGCGGACAGCAGCAAACAGCAGCCAGGTGACCTATACTGTCCCTTGCCAGTACACTGGTGGTCAACGGAAACCACTCATCATAGCGCTAGCACTGCTAGCAGTGAGCAGGGAAAGGTCATGAGGTCAACTTCAACAGCTATGCATGTGACGTGAACCATAGCCCTGAAAGAACTCAAAGCAAAGCCATACTGCTGAATCCCGCGAGTACTAACATTCCCCATCTCATCTTGCCATTTGCAGGACATACGGAAACCCCCTTGCAATAGCTAATCTACTGCTTTCATGGTCTGACAGCAGCTAACCCTTCAGGCACAACACTTTTCTCGCAGCAAACCACAGCTGGCAAGTGCAACCTGGTGCTTGTGCCCCTAGCCCCCTACGCAGGACCCGAGCAACGGATCCGCAGGACCTGAGCAAGATGCGCAGCAGCAGCTGTGCCCTGCCAAGTGTGCCAGAGACACACTGCGCACCCTCCGAGGGTGCCGAGTCAGTTCATATCAAGCACTGTCACAAACGGCAACACATCTGGTGTGCACAACCCCTGACACAATGCTATGGCCACAACAGTGACACCGCAAGTTGCCACATCCCATTGGAAGATAACAACAAAAGAGAAGATGAAAGAGCAACTGTACCATCCATATCTTGAAAAGTTGTGCTGAAAGGAAATGCACAATCAGCACACCGCACATCAAATCAACCATTGGCAGTGATGGCAGCACACATGGCTCAATGTCATGGCAATCTGCTTGCACCTGTTTGGGTGCAGCTGGTTCAGCACAGCTTCACTGTGAATGCCCTGCAGTATGCGCAGGTGGCAATGAGCAACAGCAAGTACACACACAGCTATTGCTGTCCATAAAACTACAGAATAAATGCGCAAAGACTATGAACCTCACAAACCATTAAAGTCAACACTGACGCGCAGCTGCTAGCTACATGTGACACATGTGGTGCATGCATGTAAGAAGACCTTTCTGTGGCAGGGGCTGTGCTGTCTGTTTGTGTTGGGCTGATTGCAGCTTGCAGGAACCAGTGGCATACAGCCTGTGAGGCATGCTGCTGAGGACGAGAACATTATCTGATTAGTGCAAAGCCATGCTTCTGCTGGAAGCGATTTTGCACGCATATAGTGTGCTGGTAAAATGTGATGTACCATGCTGGCATCTCCATGCATTGGCACTGCACCGACTGCTATGCTCATACAATGATAGAAGTGTCCTGCTGCTGCTGCTGCTGCTGCTGCTTGGCAGCTACTGCCCTGCTCAAAGTGCTAGGTCCACTTCCATCGCACTGCTTCAGCTGTGCACACTCCACATACACGTGAGGCAGACTGCTGCCTGCTGCAACAGCAGAGGGCTGCTGCTCTTGCTTGCTCGCGTCCTGCACTAGCTGCTGCTGCTCTGTTGCAGGCTGGCCATGGCCGCTGCGCCGCATGCGTGCCGCGCGTGCTGCGCGCGCCTTGAACAGGAACTTGATGGTCGCAAAGGGGCCCTGCTGCCACGGCTTGGCTGAAAACAGCGACTGCAGCTGGTTCATGTCCTGCATGGGGCAGAAGGGGCAGGAGAACAAATTACAACAGCAACAGATTGCGCAGCATATATTGCAAGCCGGGCGCCTGCTCTGCAGCAGCCAGAGCAGCTGTTGACTAAGATCAAGCACCATGACAGCAGCTGCATTGGCAGACCAGTAAGCAAACCCAGGACGGCAGGAGCGAGCCCTGCATCCCAATTCAAGCACCCCCATCCCCGCCCCATGGAATCAAACCACTCCTCCCCGCTCACGTCGATGTTCTCCGCCATGGGCGCGCCCAGCGTCTCCGGCAGCACCAGCGTCAGCAGCCCCGCCAGCAGCGCCACCAGCCCAAACGCCAGGAAGGGCACGTACACCGCGTCAGAGGGCCGCACCGCTGCGCCCACCATCAGCATGAGTGGTGCGATGATGCTGCCCAGGCGGCCCGCCTCGTTGAACACGCCCATGGCTGAGGCGCGGATGGGCGTGGCAAACAGCTCCGTGGTGAAGGTGCCCAGCACCACCATGCCCACTGCGGGACAGGAGGCACACACGGCAGCAACGGCATGCTCAGCCACGACACTAGTCAATGACAGACATTGTTTGCAGGTGCAAGACGAACCCCAAAGATACAGACATGCAGCACACCGTGCTGCCTGCAACAAACCGCTACAGCACTCCCAACAGGATTGTGCATGCCTGCAGAGGCCCCTGTTATGGCCCTCCCTGCCCTGCTGCTCACCTGTGCAGCCGTACTTGCCGATCACCGCCAGTGCTGCGCGCGCCGTGCTGTGCGTGGTGCTGGCGCAGGCCAGGCAGGCGGTGCCGC
The DNA here is from genome assembly GCA_004335835.1 of Scenedesmus sp. ARA3. Lineage (NCBI taxonomy): Eukaryota > Viridiplantae > Chlorophyta > Chlorophyceae > Sphaeropleales > Scenedesmaceae > Scenedesmus > Scenedesmus sp. ARA3. The sequence continues at coordinate 13,839 of RWJK01001330.1, read as the reverse complement.
TGACCAGCAGCCCACAGGACAGGATGACGTGGCGGCCCGTCCTGTCAACAATCACTGCGGTCATCAGCTGCGCGCTCAGCTCCGCAACAGTCAGCAGGCTGAAGGTCACGTACCTGCACAGGCAGGGGCACGATTGCAACGCATGTCAGCAGCACAAGATTAACCTGCTGCTGTATATCAAGGAGCCAACAAGCAGCCATCATGCAGCCAGCAGAGCTGTATAAATTCCTACGGAACAAAACAATGGCTTCTGCGCTTGCGAAGAATAACACTCTGCTGCTTGCTGCTGCTGCTGCTGCTGCCGCTGTGTTGCGTGTGGCCACTCACAGTGATCCCGGCAGCGCGCCCGCGCCCAGGTTGACGCCGTACGACACGATGTACAGCGAGAACCAGGCGAACACCAGCACCAGCGTGCGCACCAGCAGCTTGGGCTGGCGCAGCACGTCCAGCAGCCCGATGCGCTTGGCTGCCTTGGCGCCCGGCTGCTGCAGCCCAGGCACTGTGGCAGCGCCCGCGCCACCCACCACTGCACACTCCGTGGCAGCCGCCTCTATCTCGCCACCATTGCCCCCAGCATCCGCCCCTGGCAGTGCAAGCACGACAGCATCAGCATCCTTGTGCAGCGCTGCATCTGTTGCTGACATGCCGGCCTCCTCAGCCTCTGCTGCCAGGTCAACCTTCGGCTGCATGGTCCGCAGCGGCACTGGCGGTGCGCGCGTGCCGTTGAGTGCTGCGATGCGCTGCACAACTGCTGTGGCTTCTGCCTGGCGTCCCTGGGACAGCAGCCAGCGCGCGCTCTCCGGGATGAAGGGCCACAGCAGCAGGCCCGCCACGCTGAGGCAGCCGGTGATGATGGTGAAGGTGCGCCAGTTGTGCACGCCGTACGCCAGGCCCACCTGCAGGAGTGGTGAGGCAGAAGACAGGCACCAGCATCACTGCTGCTGTCCAACTGTACACGCAAAGCGGCAGCTGACATGGTCGTTGAGCAAAGAGTTTGCCTGCAACTGCTCTGCTGCAGCTGCTTTGCTATCCAAATGGAAGCGGGATCCGCCTGCCGCAGCAGCCTGGCGCTCACCAGCACAAACTCTCCTGTCGGCCAGAACATGCCTGAGAAGGCCGATGCCACGCCCCTGCAAGCCGCAAGCACACAAGCAGCTGCTGTCAGCTGCTTGGAGAGCACAGCTGGCATCACGGCTGGCATGAAAGCTGCCTGCAGGACACATGGTTCAAAAGGATCAGAGCACTCTCATCAGCATCAGCCTGCAGCTCCGCTGCTGATGTTTTGCCATGTGTGGATTGCTGCCTCGCCACTGACACACCACTGCTACTCCCTGCACACCCACCTGCAGCTCTTGCCAGCAATCTCCGCGCTCAGCACCGCCACGCACTGGTTCTGCCCCGCAGCAGCAACACCCATGGCCATGCGCACAAAGGCCATGAACCAGTAGCCATCAGGCGGCGCTGCCGCGCTGAGAAATACCGCCACGATGCAGGCGAGCTGCGCCATCAGCAGCGGCTTCTTGCGGCCCATGGTGTCGTTTAGGTGGCCAAACAGCGCGGCGCCGATAAGGCAGCCAATGAACATCATCATGTTGAGCAGCTGTACCTTCCACTTGTCGCCGCAGACCATGTTGAAGTAGGCCGCCAAGTTGTCTGCGAAGCACCACAAGGCAGAGCATCAGAGTGCAGTTGCTGCTGGCTGCAACCACTTGCAAAGGCAGCTAGAATGGCACGGCCATACTGCACATGTCTTGGTGACTTTGCAGCTGCGAATTGTGTTGGTGGCTAATCCCTTGACAGCTTCAGCATGCAGCTCAACAGGTGTTGCAGGACATGATTCATCGATACAGGACATGACTCATCGATGATTCACACCATGAAAGCCTGCCAGCTCAACTTGCTGCTGCCTGCTGCCTGGTGCACAACGCACCTGTGTTGGTCCAAGCCCACTGCGACTGCGACATGCTGCAGAAGGCTGTCGGTGAGGGTGCCTGCCAAATTGCTGCGCATGCTGCATCTGCTGGGTTGGTGCACTCCCAGTGCTGCTTCGTGATGGGGTCCAATGTGAGGAACACCATCAGGTAGAAGATAACCTGCAGCAAGCGCAAATCGCGCACATGGCAACGCTTAAGTCACGATATCGAGTACCTGCCTGCAATGAAATCAAATTGAGCATCAGACTGCGACCGCACTGCTGCATGGCGATCATGCTGCAGGCCTGCAGGCAACCGTCCCAGGCAAGGGCATCTTACCGCATTGGGTATGTAGTTGAGAGAAGTTACTGCGACAAAAAGCCTCTGCCCTCTCCCAAACTCTCCCACATACTGCAGCACAAGGCACAACAGGGACCAGAGGTCAGGCTACTGCTGCACCAGGTGGCAAGCTGTACTGCACCTTCAACCAGAACAGGTGTGGCGTGCCTGTGCGAGGGCTTCATCGTAGGTGATAGAGTTGTCGAATCCCATTTTGCGGTGTCGGACGCTGCCACACTAGGCCGTCAGGGCCACAGACAGTGGAGGTCAATCACGTAGAAAGTTCCCCAACATCACAACATGCTACGCAAATCGATACGCACTGGTAACAAAGTACTCGATGATATATAGTGCAGCCATGGAAACGGCCATCATAACCGGCTGCTAACCAAGCAGGGCTTGGGAGTCCCAGTCACGCGGCATCACGCGGCTGTTGCAAAAGCGTACATACATTGAATATAATTACCAGTTTCATATCTCTGCTTCGTCTTATTCACTCAGAGCCACCGCCTCGAGCAGTACTTGCCACAGTACAAGCCTTGTCAGCAGGCAGATGGAAGCAGCTGCTTCCATCTCTGCAGAGATGCACCGCGTATACATGGCGTATGTCTGCAGGGGCGACTTTGGCAGCATAAACGTGGGTGATGAGAACTTTACACGTCCGGTTTTGCGCACATAGCAACAGGTCATGAGTCACCAGGTCAGTGCCCTGTACGCAATTGATTGCGCCGACAACGCCACTGTTGCCAGTGGTGCTTGGCTTCCTAGCTGGCGAATGCTACACGCTCTGCAAGTCAAAATCGGGTTGCCAGCGACTAAACACGTGCTCAGCCCAATGTACCAGGTGCTTGTGAGGTACATGTACTGCTGTACCTCCCGCAAGGTACGAAGCAGCTGCCTGCTGCAGCATGTTTGGCACATGTTCAAAACACGAGAAGTGCTATGTAGCAGTGTGTTGTGCGGTGTGCAGCAATGATGTGCACATGGGCTGCCACACGAGCGCATACCAGGGCAATTGCCAAGCCTGTTGGTGTCACACCCTGTAGTACAGGGTGGCCTGCAGCTGTATGGTCATGATGAGACCTCAAGGCCTCCTGAGTCAACGCCGTTGCCGATGCACAAATGCATATGGGAAAATTCACTTAATGTATGGTGTTGTTTGGCTTGCTGCTTTGACCTTTCATTTTTCTGGGCCAGTCCGACTCGGAGGAAACAACCTTGGACGCTTCCATTAACCTCCATCTCTAGCTGCAATGCTTTTCAACGTTGAAAATCAATCATAATCGCAGGTCACGTCGTACTGCGCGCATGTTCGAGCTGCCGAGGCAACTGCCCGCCCGCTGCGTTGAAGTGAGCTGCAGGCAGCCACCGCCTCAAACCGCCTCGTACCAGCGGCTCGCTATTCGTCGTATTTTATTTGGACACGGTTGGTGTCTCTTCGCGAAGCTGCGATCCGCCAATCGTCGGCAGCATGGGCGGTAAATGTCGGTTGCAGGCTGTGCCAGTGTTGGTGCTGCTGGCACTGCAGCTGTGTGCCCTCTCATCAGTATTGGCACAGACCCCGCCTGCTAGAAGTAGCAACAACGATCCTGGTGCTGCGGACAGCGCCAGTAACTCGGTGGTGCCAGACAGCACCTCGACTGTTGTGCCTCCTACCCCCCTCCTGCCAACCAGTGGTGCATCCTCACCACAAGCTACACAGCCAGGCTCTGCACCCACCAGCGGCATCAACAGGAACCCACAGCAGCAGCAGCAGCCGCAGCAGCAGCAACAGCAACAGGGAGGCAGCCAGTCAAATGGCAGCAGCAGCGGGACCAGTGGAACTACTGGCACTGTCCCTGATGCAACCGCTGGCAAGACCCGCAATGAGCAGGAGCAAGCAGCTGCTGCCAATCAAGCAGGACCCGACAGCGGCAATGCTCAAGGTGGATCAGACAGCATTGACAATGCAGGTGGGGTGCTCAGCCTTGCTGAGGCGCAGAGGACACGCACAACGCTGTGCCAAATGCGTTCTGCTGCTGCCATTACCTGTCTGTCATCGTGAAAGAGCAGAATTGATTGTCATCAGGTTTGCAATGGCTGGGGCGGTCTGTTTGGCATATGGTGGTGCGCAGCATGCAGCATTGGAGCGGAAATGCGTGCTAGCCTGATGGCCTGGTCCGTCGAACGCTGCATGCCGCTGGTGTTGCTCTGTAAATCACCGTGCTGGAGCGCACCTGTGGTATGTGTCTGGCTGTCTAGGCTGCCACATGGGTGCCGTCGCACTCTTGCCAAGAAATGCCAGGTGTTTCCTCCCTGCATGCTGTTAATCCTGCAATCGGTGCTGCTGTGCTGCTGTGTGCTGCTGTGCTGCTGTGTGCTGCTGCGCCCTGCTGTGCCTGCTGCAGTGAATCTGCTGTCCATCGCCGGCTGCAGCAACGCGGCCAGCAACTTCCTGCCAGCTGGCCTGGATGGGTCGTGTGAGGTGCAGGTGAGCGCCACTGCACCAGCCAGCCAGCCAGCCAGCCAGCCGGCTGGGCTGGGGAGACGCCAGGCCAGGCACAGCTGCTGAAGGCCAAGCCAGGCAATATCGTTATGGCTCGCCTGTTCACAGGCAGCCAGACAGGCTGCTGCAGCCCCTTCATTGACCGTCATGCCACACATTTATGCAGTGGCCTACACCTGCACCCCAGCAGTTCGTGCGAGGGCATGTTGTCCGCTTGTCTCACCTCTGCCCGTGTCATCCTCCACCCCATCGATGCTGCTGCTGCCACGCTGCCTGCAGGGTGTCATCTCACGGCGTGAGGTGGACCTGTTCTCCTTCAACCTGCCCCAGGCCACCAACGACACCCGCCCCTACCGCCTGCTGCTCATCCTGCGCTCCGTGGACGGCGACGCACAGCTGTGAGCGCTGAAGGGATTGGCCAGCGGTCCTTGTTTAATGACTGGCAGCGCATGCATGATGCATTAATTATGTAATGTAATGTAATGTAATGTAATGCATTTTGGCTTGAGTGCAGCAGGGGCAATGCAATGTGGGTGCGCGGCACCGTCTGCAGAGATCTGGTGTCTGCCTGCTGCATGCTTAACAGTGACCGACCGCCCTTTTGACTACATGCTGATGGCAGTCGCATCACCACCCGCTCTGCCCTCTCCGCGGCTGCTGCTGTTTCTGCTGCTTCTGCCGCCGCTGCCGCCCTGCTGTGCCCTCAGTGGTCTGTCCATACCCACCCCCCAAGGCACCAGCCCAGTGCCCGACACCATCGGCACACAGGTCTACTCCACAGAGATCACCACAGAGGTCAGAGCAGGGCAGCAGCAGCAGTGTCAACAGCGGCAGCAGCGGCACATCCTCAGCAAACGTACACGTGTGTGCATGTGCCGGCAATACACAACAGCAGCTGCGGCTGCTCAAAAGCCAGGCATTTACTGTCTTAAGCAGCACTAATGGTAAGCGTCTGCTGCGCTTGAAGCAGCGTGCTGCAACCAGTGCCGCATGTATAGTAACAAGACAACAAGCTCCTGCTCACCCGCCTGCATTTTCTTGCCATCCTGACGTCCTCCCCCCC
>RWJK01001329.1:36026-50468 GCA_004335835.1 Scenedesmus sp. ARA3 | reverse complement strand
ATGCTGTGCAGGTGTACATGCTGGGCAACGTTGATGGGGAGCCCAGCCTTGGCCACTTCCCAACACTGACGCCAGGCATCCGGGGACCCATCGCAGCCCAGGACCTGGTGAGGCAACTTAACTGACGCTGACTTAACTTAACTGACGCTGATGCTGGTTAACACTGCAGCTCGTAATACTACGTGAAAGCTATTGCGGAACAATGCAGCTGAGCTGCCGCCACTAGAATTTTTTTTTCTTCGTCCAGGCTGACGTGCTTATTCCAACACCAACATGTATAAACACTATTAATCCGTTTGATGACTTGAGTCAACACAAAACACCATGACTGCAAAGTACAAGAGCTGCACTACGATTTCTTCTCTACAGCTTTCTGGTTGCTGTCAATAGCTCTGTGCTGCTGCCGTGGACTTGTGGATTGCTTTTCACTACTTTGTACTGCTTTGTATTGCTGCTGTTGTGTACTGCCCTGCAGGCACCCCCACCGGATGTGCAGGACTGCAACAAGCTGCACTTTGCTTTTGTTTTTGTTTTTTACTACTGATTTGTGATGCCTGTTTATTTGCATTTATTGTGCTGCTGTTGTGGACTGTGTTACTGCCATGCAGGCAACCCGACCAGATGTGCAAGACTTGAACAAACTGCACTTTGTGTATGTTCTGTACTGCTTTCTGATGCTTGTTTTGTACTGCTTTGTACTTGTACTGCTGCTGCTGTGTATTGCCCTGCAGGCACCCCCACCAGATGTGCAAGACTGGAACAAGCTGCACTGGTTGATGTTCTGTAGAGAACGTACTGCTTTTTGATGCGTGTCTTGTACTGCTTTGTACTGCTGCTGCTGCTGTGTATTGCCCTGAGGCACCACCTCCAGATGTGCAGGACTGGAACAAGCTGCACTTTGTGTATGTTCTGTTCTGCTTTTTGATGCTTGTTTTGTACTGCTTTGTACTGCTGCTTCTGTGTATCGCCCTGCAGGCACCCCCACCGGATGTGCAGGACTGGAACAAGCTGCATCCTGTTTTTGTTTTTTTGCACTGCTCTGTGATGCTTGTTTTGTACTGCTTCATACTGCTGATGCTGTTGTGTACTGCCCTGCAGGCACCCCCACCGGATGTGCAGGACTGGAACAAGCTGCATTTTGTGTATGTGGCAACAAAGGCAGCAGCTGCAAGTAGCAGCAGCGCATGAGGTCAGCAGTGACAGCAGTGTGTAGCTGCCAAGGCAGCAGCTGCGCAGTAGCAGCAGCGCAACTGCCCGAAGGCCAACCACTGCACCTTGCAGAGCTAACAGCAGCAGCAGCAGTTGCTGTGCAGCAGCAACACTGCAAGTGGCAAGTTGCCAGACGCGGCCGCAGTTGTTCCTCAAGTGATTCACAGCACTGGAACAAGCTGCACTTTGTGTATGTGGCAACAAAGGCAGCAGCTGCGCAGTAGCAGCAGTGCATGCGCTCAACGCTGGCATCAGCAGTAGCCGCCAAGGCAGCAGCTGCGCGGTCTTGGCAGGGCCAATGGTTAGCCCAGACACTGCTGCGGTGCCCAGCAACTTGCAATGCGTACTGTGGCTGGCTTAGGGATGAACTCATAGTCAGCTGACGAACCAGTGGCATATGCTGCGGTAGCAGCGTCAGCAGTAGAACAGCTGTTGTGCAGCAGCAGCAGCAGCAGCAGCAGCAGTAGCAGCAGCAGCAGCAGCAGCTGTGGTGGCTGCCCAGACACAACCAGTGCACCTGCAGACTTTCAATTAAACTGGTGTCATGCTTTTGCTTGATTGACATTGTGACGTCTGGAAGCTGCATCTGTCAGATGAATGGGCCCAGCAGCTGGAGCAGCTAGTGCACTGCAGCACGTGCAGCTCCTTTTGCTACATCACAACCTGACTGTTTGATCTCGGGTTGTTTGTTGGTGTGCCAGCAGCTGAAGCAGGTCATGCGCTGCAGCATGCGCCGCTGCTTATATAGCGTGTATGCTGCATACTTTACTCTGGACAGCTTTTGTACCAGCAGCCGCTGCCACGTCAGCAAACCGTATCTTTCACTCCACTTCAAGTAGATACGTTATCGGGTTGCCGAGAGGCTGCAGCTCATTCTGTAACACTTGCCGCATTCCTTATGAGGCCCGACCTGCACAGCAACTCAAGATGCGCCAGCAATGGGCCAGCAGCTCAAGCGGCAATGGTGCGCTGCAATCCGTGCACCTGCTTCAACAGCGCCTATGTACAATCAGCCAAACTGTGGTGTCAGCAGATCAATTGGTTGCGCGATGAGCCTGTCATTGGCTGGCAAAACCAAACACAGCTTTAGGCCCTGCCAGGAGTTGCGTGAGGTGACACTCACAGATGAAGGGAGAACTGCTTTGGGGCCGTGCATTGACTGCACATCCAGCTGTATGCAGCACTGCAATGGTATTGCTGTATGATACAGCGAGCATCGATCGCGGGTGTGGCTGGAAACGGCTGCCAGGTTGATGCGACCAGAGCAGCGCACCAGCCTCTGGTTGAACTGCATTCAGTAGCTATTACTAGACAGCACAACGCAGTTGATGACAGCAGCTTGAAGAAGGCAGACTGTTGATTACCCTGCTCTATCATCACATGCTGCTGTGCTGGCTGGCGACTGCTGCAAGTACGACTGAGGCGGACTAAGCAGCACACCAGATGTGCATCAATCAGCAGCCATTGCATCACAAAGTCAAAAGAGACATTGTGTGGTAAGGACTGCAGGAAGCCCAGCCATCAGACATTGATGTGTCTGTTGGATGCTGCTTTGGAGCTGTGTGGGGCTGCCTGCAATGCAGTTTGGAGGTGGACAAAGCAGCACACCAATACTGCATCCAGCAGCTGCTAGATACCTCGTACATAAAGTCAGAGAGAAGAGATTGATGGAGGCAGATTGTTAGTTACCCTGCTCTACTACAAATGCTGCTGCCGGCCAGGGCATATGTCTCAATGCTTACCAGCCAAAGCAGCAGCACGCCACTTGCAAATCATTTGAAGCAGTCGGAAACCTTTTTCATCACAAAAAGAATTGGGAATTGGGGGCGGCAGCAGCCGGGCGTATCTTGCAACGCGGGGCTGAGAGCACACCAGAACTGACACACACACCACAAGTAGGGCTGACCCCATATTTTTCGCTCGCAGCAGCACTTTCAGGGCGTGTCTTTCAACGCCGTTGCTGCTGGTGGATAGCAGTGCTCAAGCAAGCAACCATCAAAAGGATCTGCCACATCTTGCAATGCCAGCGGTGCTGCGTGAAACACCACACTCTGCAGCATGCGCTAACCTAGCTGGGAAGACAGACATGCATCATCTCACTGAAAACAGACAAGCCTGTGGAGACAAGCTACTTTGGAGTGTCTAACTACTGCTCTGAACCAAGCCAAAGCAAGCAGTAGATATACCAAAGCAGCCGCCACACAACACACGGAGGAACCAAAATAATACAGCGCACTGCATGTCAACGCAGCAGCAGCAGCAGCCAGATCCAAGGACCTAGAGGAAGCCCTTAGAACCTAACCCACACACCGCTCGCAGCGACAGCAGCAGCTTGTTGCATACCAAATCAAGACATTTACGCCTTGATCTGAGCTGCCACGCTGCCGGCCTTGCTCTCTGGGTTAATTGCCTTGGCCATAGTGTCCTGAACCTTCTTGCCGGCAGACACCGCAAATCCACCGGAGATCGCCTGAGCCGGGCCCACGGCAATGCGGCTGGAGCCGCCGTTGCTGGTGCGGGAAATCAGGCCGACGGAGATCGCGTTCGCGAGCGCGTTTCCGGGGTTCTTGTCGGAGTCGGCGGCAGAACGGGCAAGGGAGTCGGCCACCACGCCGGTTGCGACGGCGTTGGCAACGGAGTCGGAGATGCAGTCGATGCAGCCGGTGCCGGAGCTTGAGGTGGCGGCGGCCTCGCCGTGGAACACGCCGATGGCGCCGGCCTGGGCGTTGGAGGTGACGTCACCTGCGGGGTTTAGGGAAGGCAGCAAATGTGGCAGCAGAGTTTAGGGTGCTGTCAGGAATGGCAGGGTTAAGGCACAGCACAAGCATGTGTGATGCTGGGATGGAAGAAGGGCGAGGGCGCATACGTGCCAGCTGCTGGCAGGCATGAGTTGTGGTGCCGCAAACATGTAATACTGCTGCACAGCCACGCTGCAACACCCCAAAGCACAAGTACCGGCAAAGAAACAACAAAAGCATAACCACTCACCGGTCTCGGAGGCGCCGGAAGAGGTGGCAGATGCCACGGAGTTCACGGCAGCAGCGGACAGAGCACCGGCCAGGGACTGAGCACGGCCGTCCTTGGTCTCAGCGGATGAAGCCACCTTAGATTGAGCCTGAATCAGACCGGTTGACACACCGATCGCCATTGATCCGGCAGATCCAGCCTCAGTTCCGGAGGATGAAGCGACGGTTGCCTTGCCCTGGAGCACACCCAGGCCATAGCCCTGAGCGGCGGATGCGGCGTTACCGGTGGTGGTAGCAGCGGAGGAGGCGGTATCGGCTGTGGCGTCACCGGACAGAGCACCCGACCATGATCCAGACAGAGCCTGGCCTTCCTTGGATGCGGCAGCGGAGGTGGACACAGCACGGGTGGTGAAGGCTGATCCAGAGAATGCAAGGCCGGCGGAGGCCGCATTTCCTGTGGATGTTGTTGCGGAAGACGCTCCCTGGGAGTCGGAGTGGACTCCGCCGACGGACTGAGATGCGGCGATTGCGGCGGCCTGACCGGTGGTGGTGGTGGCGTCGGAGGAGGTGGTGGCGGAGTTTTGGGTGGAGACGGCGGCGTTTCCGATGTTGTAGGCGAGGGCGGATCCCGTGGTGGTCTTTGCGGTGGCAGAGTTGGCGATCACGGAGCGCTGGCTGGCCTGGGCGACACCGACGTTTCCGGCGATGGCCTGGTACTCGGATGTACGGGAGTTGACGTCCACACCCTGCCGTGGTAGGCAGAAAGAAAGGAAGCGGGAGGGTGTGGTAAGTGTGACTTGTTGTTGTGTGCAGAGAGATGACGGCAGAGCAGTGAGGTGTGCTATGTGTGTAGTGTGGCATATGGCACACACAACTGGCGCTGCGTGGCGTACAACACAACTGCGCTGCATAGCTGCATAGCTGTGAACCAAGCAAAACGTGTGTCAACCTGGTGTGGTTCATACCATCTAAGATGGTGCCAGGACCCACATGTAACTATCCTCCCAGAAAAACCCACCTGCTCGGAGGTGGCGTAACCGTTGGTGATGGTGAAGGCGCCTGCCACAGCAGATCCCTGGTTGGCTGTGGCCTTGATGTCTCCCAGAGCAGAGGCATCATCGTTGGGGGCAATGGCAACGGAAATCAGGCCGGCCTCCGCTGTGCCGCGGCCACGGGTAGTGGCTGCCACGTCGTTCTCAGGGGAGTCGTTTTCCTGCAGGGTTTAGGCAGCAGCAGGGTTTAGGCAGCAGCAGCAGCAGGGTGAGTGGTGGAATGAATGCGCGGGTGGTGGCTGCCACGTCGTTCTCTGGGGAGTCGTTTTCCTGTTGTTATGTAACAGGGCAGGGGTAGCAGCAGCAGCAGCAGGGTGAGTGGTGAGTGCATTGCAGCTGGAAGTTATTTTGCTGCTGCAGGGTAGCTTAGGCTTCAAGAGAGCTGCAGCTGCTGGCACGCAGCTGCTGAAGAGCACACAGAGACAGCACTGCAGCGCATGAAAGACACTGTCACGGCTTGGCTGCCATTGCTTTCAATTGCCAGCCTAGCGAGTAGGCCACAGTCACACCACACAGTGCAGCCTAGTCGAAACCCTGCCCTTGCCCAGCCCGCTGAACCCCGAGATTCAAACTTTCAAAACCCACCTGATCGTAATCACCAATCTGGGCCTTGCCTGCCTCGGAGTAGGCGATAGTCACACCGCCGGCAACGGCGTTACCGACGGCAGTGGCGGCAGTGGCACCTGGGAAGTTACGGATGGCCACCTTTCCACCGAAAGACTTCTGGATGTTCAGGAAACCGGCGGCGGCGTTACCGGCGTCGTTGTTCACCTGTTTTGGTGACATAGATGAGGCAGCAGCAGGCGGCAGCAGGCAGGGACGGTGAGTGTGGTGTTGAGGAGACTGGAGGTGTGCAGTGGGGTGGGGTGTGTAGCTGGAGGTATTGCTGGGTGTCATGTTTGGTGAGGTGTGATTGGCTGAGCGTGCAAGCACAGCGTTTGGCTGCTGCTGACCATACGCTTGCACGCTTGCTGCGCTCCACACCGGTCCAGCAGCTGTGCTACCTGCCTGCAGCTTTGTACCAAGAGACTGCCACAAACACTGGTGTGCATTCGCTGCAGTCAAACTCCAGTCAAACCCACCTTGTGGTCAATCTCCGAGTAAATGTTGTTGGGAATCAGCTTGGCGGCCCAAGGCACCACACCGGTGGACAGTCCCCAGTTCAGCACACCTCCCTGAGCTGTACCCAGGCTTGAACGAGAACGTCCCTGAGTGAACTGGGCAACGCGGCCGGACCTGGCGATGTTTGCGGCGCCGGAGATGGCATGGCCGGGGCTCATGTACCACCTGGTGTAAAAACAAGCAGCAGCAGCAGCAGCAGCAGCAGCAGCAGCAGCAGCAGCAGCAAGGTGAGTGATGGGTTGATTGGCCGGGGCTCATGTACCACATGGTGTAAGCAGCAGCAGCAGCAGCAGCAGCAGCAAGGTGAGTGATGGGTTGAATGGCCGGGGCTCATGTACCACCTGGCAGAGTTTGGCGCAAGCAGCAGTGATTGGAGGGTGAGAGATGGTGGCAGGGTGGGCAGCAGCAGGAGGGTGAGTAATGGGTTGAGTGTGTGCTAGCACCGGCAGCACAGTCTGACCAGCAGTGATCACACAATCACTGCATGCGCACTGCTGCCCACACACAAACACTGCTGCTGAACCCTAAACCCACCTTGCAGAGTTTGCGTTGGTGCGCACGTCCTGGAAGACACCACCCACATTGGTGTTAACCACGCCGCGGGCGAGGGCAACGGTCTGACCCTGGCCGGCAGTTGCACGGGCGCGCACAGCAGCACCGATCAGCTGATCGTCCACGTATCCACCGTAGGTGCTCACGCCGGAGTACGACAGCTCCTGCGCGGTGTTCATCACGTACTGATCGGCCTCGGAAACAGTCGCGCCGTACTGCAGGCCGGGACGGCCGAAGGAAGTAACGTCAGTGACGACCTGGCCTCCGGATTGGGAGTTTGAGAGCACGTTGGTTCCGGCCTTGGAAATGGCGGGGCCAAGCTTTGCGTCGGTCCTCACGCTGTTGAACACGTCGACGAAGTCCTGGGTCTTGGTGGCAAGGGTCAGGGATGAGTTGGCCTTAACCTTGAAGCGCCAGCCGTTGGGGTTGTCGAACTTCTTGTTGGGGTACACGGCGTTGGCGGAGGTGGAGACCTCCACGACGTTGCCATCGGCGTCAACGCCGGTGACCTGCAGCAGGGTAGGGTTGAGGCAGCGCAGGCATTGGGTTCAGTTAACTGAGAGTTTGACCACAGCAGGCAGGTGCATGCAGCGGCGGCGCAGCAACGATGCACAGCGTGGACAAGTTGCACAGGCAGCTGTCTGGCAGCAGCGCATGCACAAGTCAGTTGCAAAGGACAGCAGCACCAACATTGCACTGCATGGACAAGTTACAGTTGCAGGGGACCCGGCCCTAAAACCCTAGCAGCAGCGCAGCACTGGGCCCACCACAGGCACGCCTCAAAAGCTTCACAACCCTAAAGCCCTTGCACCCAAACATTTAAATATTTGAATGCACGCCTTGTTCTCTCCCAGGAAGCCGATGTTGCCGGTCACTGGGTCCACAACTGGCACGCATCAAGGCTTCAAAACCCCAAACCCTTGCACCCAACATTCAAATATGCAAATGCGCACCTTGTTCTCTCCCAGGAAGCCGATGTCGCCGGTCGCTGGGTCCACAGCTGGCACGCATTTAAAGCTTAAAAACCCCAAAGCCATGTTGCACCCAAACAATCAAATAATTCAAATGCGCACCTTGTTCTCTCCCAGGAAACCGATGTTGCCGGTCACTGGGTCCACAACTGGCACGCGGTTGTCGACGACAGTGTTGGTCTGCACGGTGTCATTCTGGGACAGGGGAAGGACGTTCACAACAGCCGGAGGTGGGAGCTCCCAGGGGGCACCCTGCTTGAGCTCGCGGGCCTGCTGAAGCTCGCGAGGGCGAGCCTGTGCGACTGTTATATAACAGTGTAATATAACAGTTGGGGGTGCGGGTGGTGGGCGGCAGGGGAAGGGCGGGCGGCAGGGAGTGTGTGTTAGTTGGGGCTTGCAGGAAAGGTAAGGAAGGGTTTAGGTGGGATTGAAGGGTGGGTTGTGGATGTTGTGAATGTATGGAAGACAGGAGCTGATGTTGGCTGGATGATGAGGGACAGAAGGTGGCACAGTGCATTGCTGCTTCTATGTTACAAAGGGCTGATGGTGTTTGTGTATGCAGGGTAGGGGCAATGCCCTGCAGTGTGTGCAGATGAGATGCTAGGCAAGCAGTACTGTTATCCTGGTGAGGTGAGGCTGCTGTGTGCAGCTGCCATATGCTGCAAGCTGTATGCAAACACGCAGGCAAAGCTTAAATATCTAGGCAGGCAGGCAGGCAGATAGGCTGCTTGCCTGCCTGGCTGACTGAGCTGCTGACGTCTGATGAGACATGTGCTGCAAGCGCTGCTGCAACTAATATATATAGGCTGGCACAGCTGTGTCTTGCCTGAATAGACTGAGTGGATACGGTGCTGGCAATGTAGTAAGGGCTGCAACACGGCAGCAGTAGCTGCTGCTGCTGTGCCAGCACATCAGCTGCCCTGCTGCTGCTGTCACTGAGGATGCTGTCACACACAAGAAAAAGCCCGCACGCTGCCATGGACCGAATCTAAACATATACGTGACTAAGTATTAAGATGAATGGCTGCTTCGATAAGGTGGCACATATCGAGCTCGGCTGCGTGCTGATGCTGCGTCACCGCTGCAGTACATGTCGTCGCGCTCCCGGAGGCCCCGGCTACGGACAAAATAAAGAAGCTCCTCGTTTGAGGTCTCACCTATTGCCGCTGAAAACAGCGCCAAGGCCACTAGGAGTGTGGCCCGCCTCATGTTTGAAGTTGCTCTGCTCTCCGCCTGCAGTGAGTAGGGACAAGGGCAGAGGCAGGATGGATGGCGTCAGGAAGCATGGAACGACCTGGGTCTATTATATTATTTATGATGAATGGAAGCACTGCTGCTGCGAGGCCGGCTGAGCATCGACGTTTCCCATGTGCATCTGCCCGCCAACCGCACTGCCGCGCTGAAGCATGTCCGGGCTGCTGTTGCCTTTGATAAATAAATATTTACTGCTTCAATGCTTTTGAACCGCAAGCCAGGGCATACGCACCTAATAGGCCAAAGGAGGTAGCGGAGCAACGTTCCCCGCGAATATGAACTCTGTGCCCAGCACAGCTTAAATACACACTACAGTGATGCAACGTCTTCCAGCAGGCTAGTGACTATCGACCTGCGAGCGCTCGGGATATAAGGACGGCCCTGCTCAACTCCACGCGGTTTGGGGCTTCAGCCAACTCCGCAGTTAGCCGGCCAGCAGAGGCCCCTAATCATCAAACAAACAAAATAATTTAGTATTAATGCGCTTAAAGGCTGTTATTTGCTCTCCAGACGGCTGATTCATGCTCAGAAAACAGATTCCCTGCGTGCTCCGGTCCGCCTTCGGTCGCTGTTCGCCTGATCAGTATGTAATATCGTCTAATGCATCCAATATAGCTTCTTGGTCTGATCTTTGACATTTCGGAATGAGGTATGACTTCATGGTGCAGACCGTTGCAGTGGGTAAAAGGAACACGCTCACCCTGCTTCACAGCACATTGCAAAGACATTAAAGCGTTTCGCTAAAGATTTATCATAGTACATTGTGGGAGTCTGTGCCTGATCATGGCCGTCTTTCATCGGTTTTGATCACCTAATGGCTTTGCTGCAGCACAGCTGAGCAGTGCTGAGGAGGGCATCTTACAGCCTGCAGCATTGACAATGGCCTCGCCATAGTCAAGGTCTATGTCACTATTTGCTTTCGCACATCGATAACGCTGTTTTCGAGCAGCTTGCACTGTGCACACAGGCTGACAGGGCTTGGTCAACCAGTCAAACTGACCAGTGCTGGGAAGGGCATCTCTCAGTGCACACAACGCTGCTGCAAAGGGTGTAACATGCTACAGTTATGACATTGAAAGATCTGCCAGCACGCGGAGCACTGCCTTGCACAGGATTGCTTGCAGGGAAGTCGTCAGCTGCCAGCTGCCGGCAGGAAAGCTGCTGCTGCTGCCGCTGCTGCTGCTTGCAGGAAAGCCATCAGCCACCTGCAGCGCAAGTGTGTTACTGTACCATGCCCATGCTTTGTGCACATGATATGTTTACATGCGATGCTGCAAGCTGCAAGCACCTTTGTAATTTATTCCAAGCACAGCTTGGCCTGCAGCAGCACTGGTCTGAGACCATGCCAGGTCTCGGGCTTCTGCATAGCCACGACAGTACAAGCCATGCTGTGGATAATCACGGGAAGCGGAGGGGTTACAGTTGCACGTTCAAGCTGCTGCACACGCCATTACAAACAGCATGTGAAACAGGGAGCTGTTAGCAGGCCATCTTCAACTGTCATTCCACTGAGATCAAGCACCAAGAACAACCATGTGCATACCGCATGACAATGCTTATGCCAGCAGACGCATCAACAGCAGTACTGCCGTGTTCAGCACACACCGTGCCTAGAAAGGGCCACTCCTGTGCTAGGCCTCATTGGGCCACTCCTGTGCTAGGCCTCATTGGGCCACTCCTGTGCTAGGGCCACTCCTGTGCTAGGGCCACTCCTGTGCTAGGGCCACTCCTGTGCTAGGCCTCATTGGGCCACTCCTGTGCTAGGGCCACTCCTGTGCTAGGCCTCATTGGGCCACTCCTGTGCTAGGCCTAGAAAGGGCCACTCCTGTGCTAGGCCTCATTGCAGCGCATTGCAGCGCATTGCCGCAGCACGCAGCACCACACCGAACGTCAGCATGCTACAGCTACATCAACCACCGTCCCGCCAAGCCCCGCACCAGCACGTGAGCTCAAATCTAACCTCAAACCCTAAACCCAGCGCACTGCTTTGGTGCGCAGTCCAGCTGCCAGCCAAGATGGTGGCAGAACTTCCCGCCAACGCCCAAAGCAGCACAGCAAACCCGCAACACGCATCAAGTCATCAGCCCCAGTGTCACACAACACGGTGCTGCTTTGAAACCCTGCGCAGCTACCAGCCGTCGACTGCTCCTTCTCGCTGCAGCACATCTTGACCGTCATCCATGCCACTGATGCAAGAGGTTTCAGGCCATTCATTCACCTTGCTGAAAAGAGTGAGGAAGAGTGCCAAGATTATGCGCCCTTAAGAGGTGCCAGTGGCACTATTTACTCCCACGCTCTAAAACGATCTGGCAAGCATAGCCGCACTGCCGCCAACGCTCCAACCTCTGGCACAAGCAGCGCACCAGCGGCGCAGCTACCAGCCGTCGCCCGAAGCTGCATCATCACCAACACTACAAGCACTGCCCTTCCCTGACCCCTCATACGCCACCCCATCAAACTGCGCCTCGCCCATCTGCCCTCCCACCCCCGGCACTGCCTCAACCTATGTTGGGAATTTTGCTGACAGTCACAGCCGCGCTGCCGTCGACGGCTGCACCAACAGCAGCAGCAGTGTGCGAGCACTTCCGCACCTTCACCACCCGTCATCTGACATCACATCATTATCCATCACAGCATCACCAGCACCCTCCCCTGACCCCTCATACACCACCCCAGAGAACTGCTTTGCAACCATCTGCCCTCCCTCTCCCGGCACTGCCTCCACCTTCTCACCATCCGGCTTTTCTACGATGACACCATACTTGCCGGTCATTACTGCTGCGCCGCCGCGGGCACAATCAAAAGTAACACTGCCGCCCTGCTTGGCTTGCTGCTTGTCCCATCTGCAGGGGGTGTAGGGTACAGTCCAGTCATAGGCCACTTCGGGGCGCTTTTCGGGAGGGGTGATTGCGCCCTGTGTGATGTTTTGGACTGCGGGCATCAGCAGCAGCAGCAGCAGCAGCGGCGGCATCGGGCGCAGGCAGTTGTTTGTCAAGTGGTGTGTAGGGTACGGTCCAGTAGTTTACCTCGGGGCGCTTTTCGGGAGGGGTGATCTGGCCCTGTGTTATGTTTTGGACTGCGGGCAGCAGCAGCAGCAGCAACAGCAGCAGCAAGAGGTGTGTGAAGAGTGGTGCATGGTGAAATAATAGTTGTCACTGCGCGTGACTGCAGGTGCAGCAGCAACAGGTGATGTGAGAATGGAGATGCTGTCTTTGCAGTTGACCACCCTCGCCTCACTAAATCACCCACCTGGCGCAAAGCATGGCCTGTTGGCCCACAACCCTAAACCCAATCCCTGCGATCCAGCAGCTACAATACCCTAAACCGCGCACCTGGTGCAAAGCATGGCCTATTGAACCACTTCACGTGGTAGTACGTCTGAGCAACAGGGTCGTCCCCGAGGTATCCATATCCTCGTGTGGAGCACTCGCCTCCCGGATATTGAAACCTTCCGATTCTCAAACCCTAAAGCCTGCGACCTGGCAGCTACAAAACCCTAAACCACCCACCTGGCGCGAAGCATGGCCTGTTAAACCACTTGACGTGGTAGTAGGACTGAGCAACAGGGTCACCCCCGAGGTATCCGTATCCTCTCGTGGAGCACTCGCCTCCTGGGTTTTGAAACCCTATTATTCTCAATCCCTAAACCCTGCGATCTGGCAGCTGAAAATACCCTAAACTACACACCTGGCGCAAAGCACGGCCTGTTGAACCACTTCACATGGTAGTACAACTCTGCAACTTGGTATCAGTAACCTCTCGTGGAGCACTCGCCTCCCCTATTATGAAACCTTGCGATTCTAAAAAAACCTGAACCCTGCGATCCAGCAGCTCACAAAACCCTAAACCGTCCACCTGGCGCAAAGCATGGCCTGTTGAACCACTTCACGTGGTAATACGACTGAGCAACAGGGTCGCCCCCGAGGTGTCCGTATCCTCCTGTGGAGCACTCGCCTCCCGGATTTTGAAATCCTACAATTCTCAAGCCCTAAACACTGCGATCTGGCAGCCACAAAACCCTAAACCACACACCTGGCGCAAAGCATGGCCTGTTGAACCACTTGACGTGGTAGTACGACTGCGCAACAGGGTCGCCCCCGAGGTATCCGTATCCTCTCGTGGAGCACTCGCCGCCAAAGTTTGACAGAAACCTTGGCGGCTCTTCCGCGGAGCGCGGGTTGACAAATTGCGCCATCAGTTGAGGTGCTGTTGGAGGTGGCGGTGTTGCATTGAAGGGGTTTAGGTAGGCCTGTGGTGTTTGCAGCGGCAGCGCAAGCAGCGGCAGCGATAAGTAAGCAGAGGCGAAACTTTGGAGGAGCGCGTGTTGACGAATTGTGCCATCAGCTGGGGTGATGTTGGCGGCGGCGGGGTTGTGTTGAAGGGGTCGAGGTCGGCCTGCACATGAAAGGGGAAAAGCAGGAGCACAGGCAGGCACAGCCAGCTGTTATCAGCCGACAACAAAGCTGGCAGCGTTTTGAAAGGGTCCAGATCCGCCTGCAGTGTGCAGCGGCAGCCCAAAGTTGTAGAGGAACCTTGGAGGCTCTTCGGGCGGAGCGCGGGTTGACAAATTGCGCCATTAGTTGTGGTGATGTGGGTGGCGGCGGGGTTGCGTTAAAAGGGTTGAGGTAGGCCTGCAATTTGCAGCGGCAGCGCAAGCAGCGGCAGCGATAAGCAGCGGCAGCGATAAGCAGCAAGAGGCAAAACTACTGGGGAGCGCGGGTTGTTGCGTTGAAGGGGTCTAGGTAGGCCTGCAGCAGCGCATGAATAGGCACAGGCATCATTGAATGGAGGGCCACACACAGCTGCACCACGACCTGTGGCATTTGATCGCAGCAGTTGAGGTAGGCCTGCACGTTGCAGCGGCAGCGCAAGCAGCGGCAGCGATAAGCAGCAAGAGGCGAAACTTGGGAGGAGCGCGGGTTGACAAATTGTCCCATCAGCTGGGGTGATGTAGGTGGCGGCGGTGTTGCGTTGAAGGGGTTGAGGTAGGCCTGCAGAAGCGCATGAAAAGGCACAGGCAGCATTGAATGGAGGGCCACACATAGCCAGCCTGTGGCATTTGACTGCAGCAGTTGAGGTAGGCCTGCGGTTTGCAGCGGCAGCGCAAGCAGCGGCAGCGACAAGCAGCTTGAAGCAATCTGCCTGCGGAGCGCGGGTTGACGAATTGTGCCATCAGCTGCGATGTTGTTGGAGGTGGCGGTGCTGCATTGAAGGGGTTGAGGTAGGCCTGCACGTTGCAGCAGCAGCGATAAGCAGCATGAGGCAAGGAACGCTGAAGTACTGCGCCATCAGCTGCGATGTTGTTGGAGGTGGCGG
>RWJK01001329.1:0-17759 GCA_004335835.1 Scenedesmus sp. ARA3 | reverse complement strand
CTGCTGCTGCTGCTGCTGCTGCTGCTGCTGCTGCTGCTGCTGCTGCCGCTGCTGCTGCTGCTGATGCTGCTGCTGATGCTGCTGCCAGGCGCACGCAGGCCTGGCGGAGCGTGAGGCCATTGCTGCGCTGTTCGACACCTGGAACGCAGCCCTCGCCACCAAGGACCCTGCTGCTGTGGCTGACCTGTATGGTCACGATGCAGTGCTGCTGCCAACCGTGTCAAACGAGGTAGGGTATGAGGTGAAATCCTATTGTGCTGCTTATACATCTGCAACTGCAAGTGCTCCCGCTGTGGCCGATGCTGTGCTGCTGCCCACCGTGTCAAACGAAGTTGGGTGGGAGGCGTCTGCTTCTGCTGCTTCGAAGCAGCTTGAATTCAAGTGTGAATTCAAGTGTGAATCAAGCAGCTTGAAGCAGCTTGAATTCAAGTGTGAAACTTGAATTCAAGTGTGAATCATATATCTGGAATGGTAAGCATTGCCACTGTTGCTGACCTGTATGTAAATGATGCGCTGCTGCTGCCGAATGCAAGGTAGGCTATCACCTCTGCTGTTGCTGCTGCAGGCGCACACCACGCGCGGTGCGCACCTCACACGTCTGGCATCTTTGACCGTATTTCAACTGTACATCAACCCTGCTCCCTGCATGCTGCATGAACTTGGGCATATTTTTTTTAACGCCTTTAGGACTGGACTCATGCGCGACACAAAGCCCCCGCAGCTCATCTTACAGCATCTACCTTTTTGTTTGACCAGTGGTTGACCGGTGTTTGACCAGTGGTTTGACTGGCTTAGCTGCCGTTGCCGATGCTGCAGGTGCGCACCACACGCACAGGCATCCTGGACTACTTTGCAAACTTCCTGAAGCTGTCCCCGCAAGGCAAGGTGGACCAGAGCACCATACGGCTGCTGTCGCCCGATGTGGCACTGCACTCTGGGGTTTACAGCTTCACGCTAAACCCCGCTGAAGGGGAGACAAAGATCGTACAGGTGCGGCAGCAGCAGTGAACGGCTTGAAAGACCGTCCCTGAACATGCGCGACGCAGTGCGAGTTCTGGTGCTGTTCCCAGTTGATACATTGCATTTGATTGGTGCATGAAGCATGCATCAGAGTAGTACAGAGCACGATCCGGCTGCTGTCGCCTGATGTGGCGCTGCACTCCGGGGTTTATAGCTTCTCGTTAAACCCCGCTGAAGGGGAGACAAAGATTGTACAGTGCGGCGCCAGCGGTCCAAGGCTGCTATGGCTACCCCTGACGCTGTAGTTATGCATGATTGTGCAGTGTCAGTGCTGTTCCCAGTTTCAAGCTGTACAGCCATTCATGTACTGCCTTATACTGCCTTGTACTGCCTTGTACTGCTAGGTTCGCTTCACCCTCCTGTACCGCAAGTACGGCAATGGGCAGCGGCGCATTGCGGAGCACCATTCCTCTGCCATGCCTGATCTGAAACATTGTCCTGCCTTGTCCTGCCTTGTACTGCCTTGTATCGCTAGGCTCGCTTCACCTTCCTGTACCGCAAGTACGGCAACGGGCAGTGGCGCATTGCGGAGCACCATTCCTCTGCCATGCCTGAGGCCAAGCCTGCAGGAGTGGAAGAGATGTTTGACAAGTGGAATGCGGCACTGCAGGTGTGAATTTGGGTGTGAAGTTGGGTGTGAGCTTGGGTGTGAAGTTAGGAAGGGAAACTTAAAACAGCACGGCATTGCAGAGCACCAGTCCTCTGCCATGCCTGAGGCCAAGCCAGCAGGGGTGGAGCAGATGTTTGACAATTGGAATGCAGCACTGCAGGTGAAACTCTGGTTATGAAGTTGGGTGGGAAGTTTGGTGTGAATTTTGTGTGAAGTTGGGTGACTAGTTGCGGTGAGCAGTTCACAAAAGCACGGCGGTCACTGCCACAGCCTGTGCCATGCCTGAGGCCAAGCCTGCAGGAGTGGAGGAGATGTGTGACAAGTGGAATGCGGCACTACAGGTGTGAAGTTGGGTGTGAAGTCTGGTGGGAAGTTAGAGAGATCCAACAGGAGCTCCACAGTAACACAGCAGTCCTTGCCATCGTGTGCGCTGATGCAATGCCGCATTGCATGCCGGAATGAAAAGCTAACAACGTGTACTATCTACCCGGATATTGTGAAGAGTTGAGTATGCAGAGTGACGCCCGTGGACTGGTTTAGCCGGTGTAAGTTGCAATGTCAGAAGTCATTGTCCCTTGCTCCTGCTGCTGCCACAAACTGGCGATCCCGAGACGGTGGCTGACCTGTACGTGCGAGATGGTGGAGCTTTAAGAGTTGCCATGTCAAAACTCACTGCAACCTGCTGCGCCTGCTGCTGCTACTGCTGCTGCTGCAGACTGGCAACCCAGAGGTGGTGGCTGACCTGTACGCGCCAGACGGCGTGCTGCTGCCAACCGTGTCCAACCAGGTGAGGTGATGTGCGTTTCTTCGCTGTTACAAGCGGCGGCACAACCATCCAACTTGGATGAAGCTCTGAGAGCTTGAGTTTGGCCAGCTGTGAAAATTTGAGAATTGATAGCTACATGTGGCTGCTGGCACCATCTTAGGTCCTGTACCTGCCAGACAGCGTGCTGCTGCCAACCGTGTCCAACCAGGTGGGGCCCGCCTCCGTCGCCGGTAGCCGCAGAAATTGCTGCTAACAAGACAACTGCCAGCGCTGATTGGAGTCGACCACAATTGGGATTGTTGAATATCAAATGTGCCGCTGCTGCCGCTGCAGGTGCGCACGTGCCGCCAGGGCATCATTGACTACTTTTCAAACTTTTTGAAGCTCAAGCCGCACGGCACCATCAACAGCAGCGTGCTGCGCAAGGTGGGCGCTGTTTGTCCTTTGTTTTTCTTTGTAGTCCGGATGTGGTCGATCATCATTACATTCTCAAACCTGGTACCGACCACATCACCAATCACAGAAAACTTGTTGTGATGACATCAGCGCGTACAGCTGCGGCTGGCGCTGCATGCTGCTACAACCAGCTGCCACCTGCACGTGTCACCTAGCATCGCAGTCAACAGCTGCGCATGCACAGCAGGCAGTGCAGCAGATGCTGCAGACACTTTGTATAACTGCATGCTGCTATGTCCTGCTACTGCCGCACGTTGCATGGTGAAGCTGCTGACGGTCCCTTTGCATGTTCTGACCTGCTGCTGCTGCAGGTGTCCCCGGGCGTTGCAATCAGCAGCGGCGTCTACACGTTCAAACTCACAACACCAGAGAGCGGCGAGACGCGCCACGTGCGCGCGCGCTACACGTTCATCTACAGGCAGATTGATGGCAGGTGGTTCATCGCAGAGCACCACTCTTCTGCCATGCCGGAGGCGTAGCTGAGTCTGTGTTGTCATGATTACAGTTGTGTTGCTGGCGGGAAGATGTGCGGGGCGGACTGCACAGCAGATTGATGGCAGGTGGTGCATTGCGAAGCACCACTCCTCCGCCATGCCTGAGGCGTAGCGGAGCTGTGTTGATGTTCCAGTTGCACTGCTGCTGACACTCAATGGCAGCGCTTGCCAGTCGTGATTCCGGCCAAAAGCAGCAGCAGGTTCATTGCAAAGCACCACTCCTCCGCCATGCCCGAGGCATAGCCATGGGCAGTAGCTACTGCAGCCGTCGCTACTTGAAGTTGGGCTTGTGAAGGGTGCGGCGGCTAGGGGTGAGGTGGTTATGGTTGAGTTGATGACAGCATCTTTCTGACAGTACAGCTGGCGGGCGGCATATACGTGGGCGGGCTGGATGGTGGATTAATGGCAGGTGGTTCATAGCGGAGCACCACTCTTCTTCTATGCCGGAGGCGTAGTGCTGCCAGGAGCCAGTTTAGGTTTCAGGGTTTGTGTTGCCAGGGCAGGCCGACTGCAGGACAGATATTTGGCTGGTGGTTCATTGCTGAGCACCACTCCTCCGCCATGCTTGAGGCGTAGTGCTGCGGAGGAGAAGCTGCGAGGGTGCTTGATGCCTGTGGGCTCAGCTGTTACTAGTGTCACCAGCTGGTGTCGGCCAGACATAGTGTCGCCAGAATGTTTGGTGTTTGATTTCAAGCATGCATGTTACACAGTGTGACAGGCAGTGCAGCTGCAACGGGCAGTGGCGCAATGCGGAGGCACCACTCCTCTGCCATGCCTGAGGCATAGCAGTCTGAGCCTGTGCAGCGGTTGGCGATGGCGGCTGTGGTAGCAGCTGCTGCTATGATGAGGTGTAACGGAACTGTAGCAGGGCTAAACACAGGTTACACACACTGCAGTTGACATTGCAACGCAATAACATCGCTAGAAGCGCCCGGTGCCACCATGGCTGCAACCTCGGATGCGCAGATGTGCTGTCCTCCTTCTAGGTGTTCTAACCTTACCAGCAGTCACAACAAAACCTGGTCAGTGCTGTTCTTGGTAGCCACGATGCCTGGGGTACTAGCACTAACGGTGTCGGCTCCTTTGTCTTCTCTGGTGGCTTTGCTGCTGCGCTGTCAGTGACTTCCTCAGTTGTCACCTCCACCACCGATTTGTGCCTTGGACGTTTGCCTCGCAAAGAAGCAAAAGGAGCAGCAGTGCCGGTATTACAAGCGTGCGTGGGGGGATGCATGTATGCCTGCTTGCTAGGTCCTGGTACCAATCGCTGACTGCTAAGAAATTCACCTGTCACAGGGACCACTGACACGTTTCCCTGACAGTGGGGATGCAGCCCTCAGTCTTAGCACAACTTGTGCTAGGGATGATCCCTCTGTCCTGTTTGCGCATGTCAGCTGAACACAAGTATTGCCACACATTGCACGGGATGTGGAGGAGCTGTTGCAGCAGCTGCTTGCGCTTCCTGCAGCTAGGATGCTGGCATCATGGTGCAAGCGCCAAAGCAGCAGCAGTCACTGACCGATATGATAGCCATAGTTTCAACCCAACAGAAAATGCAGAGCCAAGGAAGGATGTTTCTGCTGCCAATATGTCACAAAAGTTTTTGCTGTTGACGAGTGAATTTGTGGAGAGCACCTGTGACGAAGTGGTTTGTTCCCACCGCCCCAGCAGTGCTTCAAGCAAGTTGCTTGGATGCTCTGAGGATGTCTATTCACCGTGCTAGTCTATTCACTATGCTACTCGCCATGCTATTCATCAACAATTGCAGTGACAGTGGCCCACAAACATAATGTTTGTGACCCAGTGCAGCAAGAGTGCTGTCCTCTGACCAAGTGCAAACAACAACAAAACACATTCGGTGCCCTGACACGCCATGATATGTGTGCTGCACAATCTTCGTTGTCAGCCACAACATCGTTACCATGCTCAGTACGTCATACAGCAGGTTGTATGCACAGCAGCTCTTGTACCAGTACCCGATGCATGAGCATCATCAGATCCAGTGCAGGGCACACTGCTAGCATCATCTGATCCAGGGCCGGGCACACTGCTAGCAGAGGGGCGTGGGGCGGAGTCTACAGCCCTCTGTAACTGAGCTCATGTATGGACCTTTGTAGTTGGAGGGAAATGCCAGCCCACTCTCTACCTTCACAAACTCAACGATGTTAGATAAAGTCAGCTTGGCCAAAACAAATGCAGCCGGTGATGCTGTAGGAAGCATCAAAGAGGCTGCAGCGAGTGCAGTGTCAGTAATTTGGTATATGCCCAGCCCTGCATCCTGGCACACATTCACCGAACCTCTAAACGTTGTACCTAAAAAACCAGAGTGAAACTGCTGCTCTGCAATCTCGTTCAACAAAAGGGCGCGAATCGCCTTTACGTCGTACCCATTGCGTAAACATTCCTGCAATTGGCGCAGTCCGTCAGATCCCTTTTTCCACTGCGCGTAAAAGACAATGGTTGTTGCCTGCTCCAGAAATTCTTGATAGGTTGGGTCTATGCAGTCTGCCTTGTGAGCCAGGATGCCTGCTGCAAGGTTCCGCAAAGCAAAATCATAGCAAGCTTTGCATGGGAACAACCCGTTGACGACACTAAGCCAGTTGCTGACACCTGGCGTTTTGAAGAACTTCTCGTAGATCGTTCTTTTAGACGATGGGTCTGTCTCCATAAACTCCAGCACACACTCGCAGTTGGCAATTTTGCAGCATGGTACGTCCACCGCCTTCCCGTCCATTGGCACCGTCACAGAAGGCGGCGCTTTTCCTGCGGATTGGCACGACGTTCGTCAGCAGCTTGAACTGGAACGCTTGATGGTACTTGTGGGTCATTTCATCACAGCAACTGCTGATCATCAGTGATGGGCTCATCGGCATCAGTGATGGGCTCATCGGCATCAGTGATGGGCTCATCGGCATGTCAGCAAGCAACTGCCACTACAGCAGAACAAACCGGATCAGCGCTTGTACATGCTTAGATGAACTGCAAGCAGAACAATGGCAAGCAGTGGCAAGAAGACGGCTTGCCTCACACACCTGTCGAGAGAGAAGTGAACAGTTTGAGGTTCAGCTTCACGTCACTGGGTAACTCCACGTTGGCTTTGGACAGAATGCTTGCAACTGCGAGCATCTGCTTCACCCTGATCTGCAGATTTTGCAGTATTGTGAGGTCCTCCACAATGACATCACCATGGCTTTGGATTTCGGATTCCAGTGCTTTCAGAGTGTTGCTTGTGCTGCCCCGTTCAGGCGGTGGAGAGTCGGATGGCCACTCATACAACAGCTTATAAAGCTCAAGTAGTTGTGCTGTGGTGAGGCTGCTGGTGGCTGCTTGGATGTCAGATTGTGTCCAATCTCTGATTGCATTGTACAGAGGATTGCCCATCAGCTCGGCCCATGCCTGCTGCACTGCAGCATCCTCAGCTGCACGTGCAACAACACAGCTTGTATGTGAGAAGGTCGAAGCTACATGCTGCTGATGTGCAACAGTGTGTCACACATAAGTTATGTTGACACCCGATCCCATTCAACCAAAGGGTGGGAACCCCATTCAGGAGCCAGTGAGAGGCTCATAGGGCAACATTTACCGATTTAGACATGCATGTTTGCTCGGCACACCCACCTGATGAGATGCAGACGTTGCTGGATCCTTTGGTGCTGCACAGGCCTTGCAATCTGCCCAGGAAACCAGTTGAGCGACACGTTTGGCTCACGGCTTGCTTGGACGGCTGACACTTTGAAGCAGCCGGACTAGTTGAACCAGTTGAGCCAGTGCACTCCTCACATGCCGGGCACTTGACAGTGGAGCATCCTGTAGGGAACAAAAAGCAAACAGGGATGTTGCTGCGGACCTTACGCAGCAGCAGCGGCATGCTTGAAAACATCCATCGTCTGCACCTGCATGAACCCTGATTGCACCATTTGCATACGCCTTTTTAAGCCACACTCACCAGGTATCACAGGAGGTGCTTTGCACTGCCCCGATCCATCACATGTTCCAATGTTGCAGGGCGTCCCAGCCTTAGCAGGCTGCAAGGGAGAGCAGAGACCAGTTGCAGGATTGCATAAGCGGGGCTTGTAGCACTCCTTCTGCTGGCACCTCACATTCACGCAGCGATCTGCAGTGAAAGACGGTGGCAGTATGAGTTAGTGTTATGCTAGTGGCTGCGTGCAGACATCAACGCTCTAACACAGTGCGGCATTGCTTGAAGGTGCGCAATTATGCTTTTACCATGCTTAGAATCGTCCTATTTACAGCGCAGGTTAATAGCATCTTCATTTACACGTCTTCCTAGCATGAGCTCCTTGAGCTGAACCCAGATGAGGGAGCCACTCCCAAACCACCTGAGGTGCTTGTTGGCCGGTGAGTACATACCCACAAGCCAGGGCCATATACAGCCAAAACCTTGAACAACACAACACTTGATGGCAGGTCTTTTGATTGCGCGTGGCCCTGGCACTGCCAACCCACACCAGCAATCACGAATGGCTCGCTGGAAGCTGGGGACATGTGCTGCATGCTCTGCTGCTGCAAGAGTGACTGCTGCTGCCTGTAGGCTACACATCAGCTCACCACAAAAAGATCTGACATACGCTTCACCAGCGCCGCTGTAGTCACAGAATGAAGATGTGACTGCATTTCCAATGTACGCAGCTGGCAGCCAGCCGACTGCTTTCCCATAGGAGGCCTTCACCCAGCAGAAGCCATCGTATTTGTTTGATCCAGTCACTCCGGAGCACGCGCTAGATATCTTGTAATCTGCCCCCCAGTACTCAAGCAGCGCATTCTTTTGAAGCATGGCCACCTGTGGTGCATCTGTGCAGGGCTTTGTCCTCATGACAACAGCAGTGTTGGAGATCACCTGGCGACATGCAGTGCCTGCGGAGAATCACACCACCACCACACATAAAGGACAGGTTTGTGCAGAGTCAAGCCACCCTGTTGCTACCGCAGAATCACACTCTTTTCTTCCTCCTCTTCCTCTACTCGAAAATGAACAATGATGTATTTACACCGCCATTTCAGTGAATAATGCGGTGCAGGATCATCTGTGAATGCTTTGCTCTCATGTGGTTAACTTGGACACATCTTACCTGTCGGTTTGCAAGAAGCAGCTCCACAATCAGCCACATTGACAGTGCCTGTAGATGTGCAAGCCACAGAGGACACCTGCACCCACCCGACCTGCAGCCAATGCTCATTGTCGCGGTAGCGAATCATGGCCCAGCAACTTGCTTGACCTGAGCATGACTTTGTGACTTTCCTGCCCACGATGTATTCAAACCTCCCACAGACAGGTAAGTGCACTGCTGGCGACACCAGGTCCCCACATGGTGACACATACACATCGAGTCCAGCGGCAGCCGTGACTTGGCGGCATTCGGCATACAGCTCCCCAGCTGCAGGGCAAGGCAAAGCAGGGCAAGCATGTTAACACCAACTTTGAAAACAGCCATAATGCCATCACATGCCATCCAGCAGCATGACTGCGGTCCATAGCTACAGCTACAAACGTGGTTTGGCAACTTGTTCGAAACAACGGCGACCTACAAGGCTAGGATAGGACTCACCGCATGGCTGGATGACAAGGCTCTCAGTGGTGGTGGATGCTCCGGAACTGCAGAAGGCGTCAGTAAAGTCTCCCCGCGCGGCAGGTATGAAGCCTTTCACTCCCATAGCAGTCGTGACTGCAATCCAGCACAGCGCCTTGACCCCCTTATCTGGTGGTTTGCCACACACGCTTGTCTGCTTGCTGTCTGCATTTGAGTAGGACACACTCTGTCCCCTTGATAGGTATGCGGTGATAGTGTTGTCACCAGCGCCCCCAGGCGGGATGTAAGCATCATCGTGGCATGGCCATGGCCGCACCCCTACACCCTCCTGGACATTCACCTGCCTGCATTTGGTGTCGGGTGCTGTGTCCACAATGTGCAGCAGCCAGCAAACATCAGTTATTGTTAGGCATGACCATGCGTGCCTTGTAACCTACACAATTCGGTATCAGCCTGCCAGCCTGCCATGTACCGTGCAACAGCAAGCTTGAACGTTTGCATGCACTGCCAAGCGTGCCATGACTTGACACAGCACATCTTAGCTGGTACATTTCCAATCGTGTACCTACACCACGCTCACCTCGAGTGGGACAGCCAGCAGCAGG
This sequence comes from Scenedesmus sp. ARA3, assembly GCA_004335835.1. Classification (NCBI taxonomy): domain Eukaryota; kingdom Viridiplantae; phylum Chlorophyta; class Chlorophyceae; order Sphaeropleales; family Scenedesmaceae; genus Scenedesmus; species Scenedesmus sp. ARA3. Next base: position 8,262 of record RWJK01001329.1, on the reverse strand, counting down.
GCAGTGCGCCACCAGGGCCGTGTCACTTGGGTTTCTACCACCACCACAGCTGGTGCCCGTACTGGCCATAATCCAGCCGCAGGTGCCCTTGTAGATGACTTCAATCCAGCAGCTGAAGTCGCCTTGGTTTGCACACTCGCTGACCTGTGGATTGGCTTCAGCCAGGTACTCGAAGCGCTGGCATTTGGCAATCGTCACCTTCAGGGAGTAAGCGGTGTCATAGCAGGGCTTGCTGTACATCCGCAGGCCCCCATTGGCAGTTACTTGGCGACATTCAGTGTAGTTGCTTGTGATGGTAGGAGGTGGTGCACAACCTGACACCACCACAGGCACTTTGCTATCAGTGAGGGTGCCATCACCCAGCTGGGCATCAAAATTCAAGCCCCAGCAGCGTACAGTGCCATCTCTTAGCACTGCGCATGTGTGACCACTTCCCACGGAAATGCTGCGCACTGTGGCCAAGTTTGACACCTCCACGGGAACACCTCTGGTAGTGCTGCTGCCATCACCTAGTTGCCCATTTCCATTCCAGCCCCAGCAGCGCGCAGTGTTATCCTCCAGCGCTGCGCATGTGTGAACAGATCCAGCGGAAATGCTGCGCACTGCAGTCAAGCCTGGCACCACAGAGGTTGTAGTGAGGTCCGTGAATGTGCCATCACCCAGCTGGCCATACTTATTGTATCCCCAGCAGCGTGCAGTGCCATCCTCTAAAACTGCACAGGTGTGCCCATACCCAGCGGAAATGCTGCGCACGGCACTCAAACCCAACACCACCACGGGCACAGTGCTGTCATGGCTGATGGTGCCAGCACCCAGCTGCCTGTATTCATTATCTCCCCAGCAGCGTGCAGTGCCATCCTCCAAAACAGCGCATGTGTGTTGGTCACCAGCCGAGATGCTGCGCACACTGCGCAAGCCCGACACCACCACGGGCACATTGCTGCCAGTGTTGGTGCCATCGCCTAGCTGGCCATCATAATTTTTGCCCCAGCAGCGTGCAGTGCCATCCCACAGGGCTGCGCATGCATGATAGCCTCCAGCCGAGATGCTGCGCACATTACTCAAACCTGACACCACAACGGGTGCATTGCTGCCAGTGGTAGTGCCATCACCCAGCTGCCCATCATAATTCCAGCCCCAGCAGCGTGCAGTGCCATCGTCCAGAGCTACACATGCAAGGTAGCCTGTAGCAGACATGCTGCGCACATCGCGCAAGCCTGACACTACAACGGGTGCAGAGCTGCCAGTGGTGGTGCCATCACCCAGCTGGCCTTTGTCATTGTCTCCCCAGCAGCGTACCGTTTTGTCCTCTAGGAGTGCACATGTAGATGTACTTGCGCCAGCCACCTCAATCACACCAGTGCAGCCTTTGCTAGTGTAGTTGCCGGTGTCTGGAGCTGGGGCACAGCCTGACACCACCACGGGGACATTGCTGTGGTTTCTGGTGCCACCACCCAGCTGGCTATTACTATTGCCTCCCCAGCAGCGTGCAGTGCCACCCTCCAGACTTGTGCATGTATGAGAGTGACCTGCGGAGATGCTGCGCGCATTGCTCAAGCCTGACACCGCCACAGGCACGATGCTGCTAGTGAAAGTGCCATCACCCAGCTGGCCAGTATAATCAGACCCCCAGCAGCGTGCACCGCCATCAGCCATAGCTGCGCAGGTGTGGTATACTCCAGCGGAAATGCTGCGCACATTGATCAAGCCTGACACAACAAGGGGCACACCGCTGCTAGTGGTGCTGCCATCACCCATCTGGCCATACGCATTCCAGCCCCAGCAGCGTGCAGCGCCATCCTCTATGACCGCACATGTGTGGGCGTCTCCAGCGGAGATGCTACGCACATTGCCCAAGCCTGACACAAGCACGGGTGCATTGCGATTGGTAATGGAGCTGTCACCCAGTTCGCCGTTACCGTTGCCTCCCCAGCAGCGTGCAGTGCCATCCTGCAAAACTGCACACGTGTGATGTTCTCCAGCGGAAATGCTGCGAACATTGCTCAATCCTGTCACCACAACGGGTGCAATGCTGCTGCTGGTGGTGCCATCACCCAGCTGGCCATATTCATTGTAACCCCAGCAGCGCGCAGTGCCATCCTGCATAACAGCGCAGGTGTGGCGTCCTCCAGCTGAAATGCTGCGCACATTGCTCAAGCCTGGCACCGCCACAGGGACGTTGCGATTGGCCGTAGTTCCATCACCCAGCTGGCCTTTCTCATTGGCTCCCCAGCAGCGTGCAGACCCGTCCATCAGCACTGCACATGTGTGATAGTAACCGGTGGAAATGTTGCGCACTGTGGACAAACCTTGCACCACCACAGGCACCTTGCTGTTGGTGCCGGTGCCATCACCCAGCTGGCCTTTATCATTTTGCCCCCAACAGCGTCCAGTGCCATCCTGCATTGCTGCGCATGTATGCTCATTGCCACTATCTACCTCAGCCACACCCGTGCAGGCGTTTGAAGTACCCGCAGAGGCCTCCTCGGTCTGCAGCCATGCCAGGCAAATGATTACGCATGCAAGCTGCAGTCGAGAGCCTGTACTCCAGTTCATGATTGCATGTGGAACCTCATCAGCTGCCTGCAGCACACGGTGCGCAGCAACACAAGAACTTGTGAAGTGCTTCACATACTGGTATGAAAGTGGGGGCAGCAGGCCTGCCTGGGCCGCCCCGGCCTGGCAGGCACACTTTGTGAGTTGCTGACAGGAGGCTACACTTTGACTGGAAACTGTGCATCGTCAACTGCAAAACAAATTTAGTATCGATTTCAGTCTGATTTGGTGGAAAAGAGGGATTTGTTGTGTCTAAGAAGCAGGTGATGGTTAAGCTTTGAGCTGCAGCTGGCACTGCTGCCATGCCAGCTCAAACAGCGACAGCTACATCCTTAAGTTCGCCGGCAGCTGCGTGCTTGCGTTGATCAGGCACAGTTCAGCGTAGGAAAGCATGCTTGAAAACATGGCTTTGAGCATGTGTAGAGCAGGAGCAGCCCGGCTGTGCGTTGAGTGGTTTGGGAGAGTACCGTATCATTATCCGCGAGAGTTGACAGTGCAGCAGTCAGCAGCTGATCAACACGCAACTTACACATCAACAATTGCCGCTGCCCTGCAAACAGCAGATCGAGGCCACCAAGCGATGGATGCTTACCGCAAGGCACAGTAGACGCACGCTGGGTCAAGGCAGCCTACGTCAACCAAATCTATAACAAATCGGATCAATGTTGTTGGACCGCCTGCCTTGACCTACAGCTGGAAAGCGGGGCACCTCCGTCTCGGCGAGACCGATAGAACAGATCTGCGAAAGAATATTGGGTGAAACGTTTGGTGGATGTAACATTACAGCTCAGCAATAGTGCAGGAATGGCTTCGGGGCCTTGTTATGGTCGTTCCGGGCCACTCGTCATTCAGTAGTCATCTGCCTCACTGACAGCATGACGGGTGGGGAATTGTTTGAAAGTTGAAGCCCATTGGATGCTTTGATGTGCTAAAATGAATCGAAGATTGATTCGACAGCCATCTCGCTCAGTCAGCAGTCTTCACCCACCAATTCACTCTGCAGTGTCTCGTCGGACGATGAGCTCGTTCGTTGAAACATGCCGAGTGCTCCGTATCTAAGTCATTAGCTCTAAGATTATGTCAGCCTCCGAATGTCGCTGACAGACTGTCGTGGTTGCCACACGCCTGTACTTCCGATTCATACACTGCCAAATTTGAAAATGTGCAGGTTACACACTTTGCATTAGCACAACGCAACGAATACACACATCACATGCTTTGAAAAGGCTGCTCAACACCGACTGCCGTATGCCTGCAGGCGTTGAGGAGGGAGGGATGCACCTGACAACACAATCCATGCTGACCATCCTATCACTGCTAGTGCCTTGCCACAGTGCAGCCCCAGCGACTAGGCCTGCGCTGCACAGTGTAACCACCATTGTGTAAAGTGACTTTAGGCATGGTAAATGCACAGCTGCGCACCTGCAAGTGTGTTCAGCACAGCAATCACTGTCAACAACAACATGCTGCGCCTCTGACAATCACAGCATCACCCCAGCAGGTCCTTGAAAGGGTCCACAATGCTGCTGCCCTTGGCAGGCCCACCCTTCAGCGCAATGCCAGCAGCAGCAGCATAACGGCGCGCCATGCCATCACCACACATTGTCGGTAAAACATCATCACCCCAGCAAAAGACTTTGAAAGGATCCACGATGCTGCTGCCTTTTGCAGGCCCGCCCTTCAGCGCCATGCCAGCAGCAGCAGCATAACGGCGCGCCATGCCATCACCACACATTGTCGGTAAAACATCATCACCCCAGCAAAAGACTTTGAAAGGAGCCACGATGCTGCTTCCTTGTGCACGCCCGCCCTTCAGCGCAGTGCCAGCAGCCGAAGCATAATGGCGCGCCATGCTTCTCTACCACACATCTTCAATCAAGATGCATCACCCCAGCAGGTCCTTGAAAGGGTCCACAATGCTGCTGCCCTTTGCTGGCCCGCCTCTCAGAGCAGTGCCAGCCGCAGCAGCAGCATGGCATGTCATGCCCCCTGCCACCCATCTTCTGTGAACTTTCATCAACCCAGCAGATCTTTGAAAGGGTCCACAATGCTGCTTCCCTTTGCAGGCCCGCCTTTAAGAGCAGTGCCAGCCGCCGGCCGCACCCCACCCCCTGCTGCTGCTGCTGCTCCCGGTTGCTGCTGCTGCTGCTGCTGACCGAGCGCTGCTGCTGCTGCTGCTGGTGCCCCTGCTGCTGCTGGCATGAGGCCTAGCCCAAGCCCCATCCCACCCAGACCGCCAAGCGATGGCGCTGCTGCTGCTGCTGCTGAAGATGATGATGATGTTGCGGGTCCCAGCAATCCATCCAGGTCTAGCAGAGAGCCTGCGCTTGGTGCTGCTGCTGCTGCTGCTGGCACTGGCACTGCAAGCTCCCCAAGCAAGTCCAGCGGTGACGCTGCTGCTGCTGCTGCTGCTGGTGGTGGCGCTGCCGCAGGTGCATCGCCGAGATCCAGCAGTAGATCTAGATCAGAAGCAGGCTTTGCTGCTGCTGCTGCTGCTGCTGGTGCTGGTGCTGCAGCAGGGGCAACATCCTCTCCCAACAGATCAACAAGCGGGGCAGCAGCAGCAGCAGCAGGTGGAGTTGCAGGCCGCTTGCTGCCACCCTTTCCAGCACCCAACCTGCTGCTGCTGCTTGCCGTTTCGTCACCGCCGATACCAAACAGCGACGCAGCAAGCTTGCTCTTCTCTGCCGAGACATGCTGCTGCTGCTGCTGCCGGCTGCTGCTAGAGCTAGGGCTTGGGCTAGCCTGCCTGCCAGCTGCTGCTGCTGCTGCCGGCGCTGGTGCTGGTGCTGCGCTGCTGCTGCCGCCGCCACTGCTAGGTGCTCCAAATTCTGCAGGCCCCCAACGGCCTTTATTAGCACCCTTCAGCATCAGCTGCGGCTGCTGCTGCTGCTGCTGCTGCTGCTGCTGCTGTGGCTGGTATTGCTGCTGCTGCCCGACTCCCGGCGACGCCGGCCGGCCAACCGCCGCAGGTGCTGCTGCAAAGCCAGTGCTGCTGCTGCTGCTGGCGCTGCCGAACGCGCCGCCGGCGGCTGATGCTGCTGTTGCTGCAGCTGGCGCCTGCGCCGGCTCGTATGCACTGAAGCGCAGCGCGTGAGGCTGCTTGCTGCTGCTGCTGCTGCTGCTGCCGTATGCTCCACCTCCTGGGCTTGCGAGTCCTAGGGAGTCCAGATCTTCTGCATCTAGGATGCCTAGCTCGTGGCAGAGCTCTGGTGGCGGGTTGTAAGGCTGCGCGCCGGCTGCAATTGCGCTGTTAACATAGCTGTGGGTTGATTGGGGACGAGAGTGACAGTCGTGTGACAGGAGCATGCAGCAGCAGCAGGGGCAGTACAGGCATGGTGAGCCATTAAGATGGCGGAGGGTTGTAGGGCTGCGCGCCAGCAGCTGCGATTGCGCGTACACGTCAACTCGGCGTGACACCACAAACAACAGGAAACCCACCTGTCCAAGAAGGAGAGGCTGCGGGCCTCCTCCAGCTCTGCTGGCTCCAGCTCCTCACAGGAGCCGTCAAACGGCAGCACAGTCGAAAGCACGGTCGGCGGCAGCCTGCAGCGGCAGCAGCAGCAGCAGCAGAGCAGCAGCAGCGGCAGCAACAGCAAGAAGGTGTCAATGCCCAGGCAACACAGGTATTAAAGTATCCAGCTCCTCACAGGAGCCGTCAAACGGCAGCACAGTCGAAAGCACGGTCGGCGGCAGCCTGCAGCAGCAGCAGCAGCAGCAGCAGAGCAGCAGCAGCGGCAGCAACAGCAAGAAGGTGTCAATGCCCAGGCAACACAGGTATTAAAGTATCCAGCTCCTCACAGGAGCCGTCAAACGGCAGCACAGTCGAAAGCACGGTCGGCGGCAGCCTGCAGCGGCAGCAGCAGCAGCAGCAGAGCAGCAGCAGCGGCAGCAACAGCAAGAAGGTGTTAATGCCCAGGCAACACAGGTATTAAAGTATCCAGCTCCCACATGCAGCTCCTCACATGAGCCGTCAAACGGCAGCACAGCCGAAAGCACGGTCGGCGGCAGCCTGCAGCGGCAGCAGCAACAACAGCAGCAGCAAGCAGGGGTTGGTACACTTGAAACGACAACAGCAGGAGCCGTCAAAAACGCAGCACAGTCGAAAGCCCGGTCGACGGCAGCCTGCAGCAGCAGCAGCAGCAGCAACAACAGCAAGCAGGGGTTAATACATTTGACACCACAACAGCAGGAGCCGCCAAACGGCAGCACGGCAGACAGCACGATAGGCGGCAGCCTGCAGCGGCAGCAGCAGCAGCAGCAACCAGCGGTTAGTCCAATTGACACCACAACAGCAGGAGCCGTCAAATGGCAGCACAGTCAAAAGCACGGTCGGCGGCAGCCTGCAACGGCGGCAGCAGCAGCAGCAGCAGAAAGCAGGGGTTGGTACAATTGAACCACAAAAGCAGGAGCCCTCAAACGGCAGCACAGCCGAAAGCACGGCCGGCGGCAGCCTGCAGCAGCAGCAGCAATTAAAGCAGGTGTTAGTATCAGACGCAGAGCAGCAGGCGCCGTCGATCGGCAGCACGACAGACAGCACGGCAGGCGGCAGCCTGCAGCAGCAGCAGCAGCAGCAGCAGCAGCAGCAGCAGCAGCAGGAGGACGGGATGTTGGTTGGTTGCACGCCAAGCTGCAGCTCCTGACAGGAGCTGCCAACACTCGAACGTCAGCAGCGGCACGCCACCACATGTAGCGCAACACAGCGCCACATGCAGCGCACACGCAGCGCGCCATGCGCTCAGCACAATCATAAGCCCACCAATCTAACTGCCTCCTCTCTTTTGCGCTGCTGTTCAGCCAGCCTTACGTGTACCATGCGAAGCAGCCAACTGCCACTGCAGCAGCTCTTGCATTCGCATTTGGACAGAAAAGGAACCGCAAAACAAACTCAGTTGGGCAGCGCCGCCGCCTTCCTTGCCCGCTGCTGCGCTGCCGTCATGTAGCGCCGCAAAGCATCACGCTGCATCATCGCTGCAACAATGTCTACTGCTGATGCCGCAGCAAGACAACAGCCAACTCACTTGAGCAGCGCTGCTGCCTCCCTCGCCCGCTGCTGCAGCTCCACCAAGCTGCTGCTTCACGCAATCCTAACAGACATAACACCCTTGCATCGGAAAACAAAACCCTGACCAAGACAACAGGCAACTCAATTGAGCAGCGCTGCTGCCTCCCTCGCCCGCTGCTGCAGCTCAACCAAGCTGCTGCTTCAAGCAACACTAAAAGACATAACACCCTTGCATTGAAAACAAAACCCTGACCAAGACAACAGCCAACTCACTTGAGCAGTGCTGCCGCCTCCCTTGCCCGCTGCTGCAGCTCAACCAGGCTGCTGCTGCTTCACGCAAAATTTTCAGACACAGCACCCTTGCATTGGAAACAACACCCTGACCAAGACACCAGCCAACTCACTTGAGCAGCGCTGCTGCCTCCCTCGCCCGCTGCTGCAGCTCGACCAAGCTGCTGCTGCTGCTGCTGCTGCTGCTGCGGTACAGAACTGCACTGCAGCATTTGGGACACCATAACCCCCATCACTCACTTGAGCAGCGCTGCCGCCTCCCTCGCCCGCTGCTGCAGCTCCACCAAGCTGCTGCTGCCAGCCTTTGACAGCAGATCCTGCGCTTCCGGCCGCAGCACGCCTGCAATGCAGACATTGTAAAGTGACATGTTAAACAAGCATTTGATGTACACTACAGCTGGGCAGAGACA
>RWJK01001328.1:0-75168 GCA_004335835.1 Scenedesmus sp. ARA3 | reverse complement strand
CTTGCAAGCTGTGTTGATTTGTTGCAAAATGCAGATGCTACGTTTGTACCATGCCCAGCTGGCCAGGTACCGGCGCGTTATGCACGGTGGTGACAAGTAATGGCGCCGCACAACACACCTATGCCGCACTAACCGCAGAGATCTCAACCAAAAGGCACTTGTTTTGGTTCTGTATGCCTCCAGGCTCTGCCTCGCTCTCTTCACAGATATCGATGATGCAGCAGCTCACACGCGCACTCCTGATCGCTCTGCTGTCTGCAGCAGTGCTTGCACAGCACGATGGTATGATGCACGGTGGCATGGCTGGCATGAGCATGGGCAATGACACAGGATGCGCCAACCTCGATATCTGTGTGACAGGTGAGCTTGACTGCTGAGCAGCAGTACTGCTGCTTGGTGTAAAAAATAGGGCAACCTTGACATTGACGGACCTAATACGTCAATTTTCACTATCTCTACGTGGTGATTGAGCGCGGCGGTCTCGGTTGACGTCTGCGAGGGCATGTCACCAGTCAGTGGTGGCACAGGCTCAGCTCCTGCAGGATCCTAAGATTGCCGATCCTGCATGCACAAAATTCGCAAGTGTGCTGCAGGATCCTGCTCGCAGGCCCCGTCCACATACGCCGGCACCCCACCCCACCCGCTGTTCGTTAAAAACCATCAACCAAAAGCCACACCCACCCTCCCATGTGTCATTTCCTGCTGCCCTGCCTCCCTGCAGAGCCTAGCAGGGCCAACTGCACGCTGCCGTTCAAGCTGCCGCACGCCTGCTCAGTTTCCGATGCCACAAGGCTCTGCAATGCGATGCACTTCATGACGGCTTGCTCCGTAGCTAAGGCCTGCACAACCAGTGGCGCTGACTGGGCGAAGAATGCGCTGGGTCCCGGCAAGGTGAATGTGAGCCGCAGCAACGCGGACATCTGCCGGCCCTTCCAGCACATTGTGACGGTGTGCCGGCTGGATGACGGCATGTCAAAGATGGCCGGTGAGTGCTGACGTGGCACAGCTGCCAGCATCCTTTTCAATAACTTTGTTTCCATATGACATCAACTTTCAAGCAGGGAGCACAGCGTTATATTGCTCAGATGGGCAGGAGGATACGAAGATAGGATTATTACGGCTGCTGCATGGCAAACTGCCAAGGTAGATGCACAGTTAGCACCTGGATGTGCATGTGCATGTGCATGTGGCACAACTGCTGCGCCTCAAGCGCAGGCGGCTTGGGCGCACTGCACGTGCAGGTCGTTGCTGGCAAACCGGTTGATAGTGAAAGCCTCTGGCAGATGGATTGCCTGCTTGCGGTGCATGCCGTTTGAGTTTCAACACACCCATTGCTGCTGCTGTTAGCAGCAGGCCATGGTAGAGGTAAGGGTTCTGTATGACCTGACAAGACCATTCATCTGCTTTCATCTGCCAATTTTTCATTGCGCTGCAGGCTGTGCGCACTACAACACCATGTGCGTCAATGGCAGCAAGGTGAGTGTATGTTGCTGCTGTTTCTGCTAGCACCTGCTTGCAAGTAGGAGCGCAGCCTGTGTAAGGTACAGCAATGCTGCCGCAATGCACTTTGCACGCGCAGCGCACAGCAGAAGTCCCAATGCATGGCAGTTGTACTCGGCAGAGCTGCTGCTGGCACATCGACCACACACAAAGGTCAAGCCATGCGCCCGCATCTGTTGTTAAACGCAAGTCTTTGCAGCAGCTTGCACAGGGGTGCTGCGCTTGCCAGAAAGCTGATAAGGTCACCCTGCTGCTGCTGCTGCTGCTGCTGTGCTCTGCGCAGGTTGACATGTGCAGCAACGTCACCGGCATCACTGCACTGCCAACAACCAAGGAGGTCAACACACAGGTGGGGCTGCTGGCGAGGTTGCAAAAAGCAAGTGCATTCGATGATAAGTTATCTGTGTGCTCTGTACCACTGATGCCTGCTGCTGCAACAGATACAGTGGCAGCGGCCCACAGAGAACCCTGTGCGCATCGGAGCATATAGGTGACACTGTCACATGCTCCGTAAGCCCCGCCGCCACCGGGCGACTCAAGCACACAGTCGCATCACAACAGCTATGTCTCTGCTTTCGCATTTAATTGCCAGCTCTTCTGTTGTTCGTGCGTCACAAAACTCCGTATATACTACTGCAACGGCTCATACTGCACCTCGCCTGCCGCAGGTCCGCTCCATCTGTGAGGCCAAGGGGGCGCCTGGCTGCGAGGAATGCATGGCCTCCTGGCGTGCCGGCAAGACCTGGGGGGACTGTGACCTGCTATCTGTCTACAGCCGGCTGTGCAGCAGCTCACCAGGTGCGGCTTGTGTTGCGGCATTACAGTACATAACTGGCTGCTTTGATAAGATTACGACTGTTCATCTACAGCCAGCTGTGCAGCAGCTCGCCAGGTGCGGCGTGTGTTGCGGCACTACAGTCCTTCACTGGCTGCCTTTATAGGTCTACAGGTTGAGAGTGAAGCCACGCCACTCGTAGAAAGATTGTAGTGGCCGGCGCCAGCTGCAGCCAACACTGCCATGGCATCTGGCCAGATGCCGATTAAACGGCCTATTCTTGCAGAGGTTGTGTGGTGCCTTCAGCCTGTGCATCACTGCTGCACTCACTGCATCACTGCTGCAGTCCAGAAGGTTGATGGTGTGTGCTGGCTAGTAGTTGCTTTCACGCCTGCTGCTGCTGCTGCTGCTGCTGCTGCTGCTGCTGCAATGCTGCCCCGAAGATATGAAACAGTGCGGAGCCTGGAACACGATGTGCCAGGCAGACCCCACCCTGTGGGTGTGCAGAAACTACACCGGCGTTGCTGCAGCCACCGCAACCTCTGGTCCCTCTGCAGGCAACGGAACTGCTGTTAGTGCTAGGAGCGCTGCTGGTACTGCATTGCCTGCAATGTTTGGCTTCCTAATGAGCCTGATTGCTTTTGTCGCCTTTGTGTGAGACTGGCAGGGGTAGGTATTTGCACGTGGCTTTAGGGCGCAGTTTGTGGTGTCACTGTGGCCGCTACATGGTGCTAGAGCATGTACTGTCGCTCTGCATGAACTTGAACCCTGTGCATTGTGCTGAAACTGGAACCACAAAAAATATGCTGGATCACCCTGGAACCGCTTTATCTCTGGAAAGCATTTCCCACTGTCTATTAGGGTGCGGTTGCTGGCTGCGTATCTTGAGGTGGCATGCAGCCCAAACTGCTGCAGGTGATTGCAGTACCTGCAATGACTTGCCACATGCATTTGACTTGCTGTATGCATTTGGTGGACAGAAAGTTCTGGGCGGTCTGGTACAGCAGTTGCCAGGTCTGAACCCAGTAGCAGCATTGAGAACAGCATGGCAAGGTTAGTCACGATCACTGATTAATGTGTCAGCTGCTGTGCTGTTGAGCAGAACTGCAAGCACTCGAAACACACCTTCCAGGGCCGCATGTGCATCTGTATTTGCATGTGCTTGGTGTCATATTACGTGTGTTGGTTTGCATCCAAATCCCTGCATTTGCATATAAACACTGACATTGCAGCGGCAGAGTTCTCCAGCATTGCATGATTCAAATCGAGGTGGGCTGCCAAACAGCTGGCGAGCAATGATGCCCAGGGGGTTGCTGCATGGTAAAAAGTGATGCCGAAGCACTTGCCGGCGGCATGAATGATGGCAGCAACTTGCCGGAGTGTACAGAGCCTGATGGGGATGGCATACACAGCAGTGCAAGCTGATGGTGCAGGAGCGGTTCACATTTCCTTGAGGAGTGTACACTCCATGGAGTGTACACAAGTCTTGTTGTCAGCTCAAGCATCAGATCTGGCCTGCAACACGTGGCTGCGCACTGCATGGTGTTGTGTAGCCAGCCGGCTGGCTGACGAGGTTTGTGTCCCAGCTGTTGAGCTATGTAAGTGCGCATTATGCTGCAATGTGCTTGTAATGTTTGCCTGCATGCACGTTGTAACTCTTTATACTGTTGTGCTGACGGTAGTGTCGGCTGCTGCAGCGGCTGCATGGCATGCAGTAAGACAGTTCTGGTACTATGGCTTGAATGGTAACATGCTGATGTTGATGGCAAGCTGTCTGAAAGTGTTAAGGGTGTAAGCATAGGTCTGAAAGTGTATGTGTTACGCAGCACTTTGTGCTGCCACACACACGGCCTATCATGCGGCTCGCCGTGCACGGTTGCACACAATGCTGAGGCATAACATCACAAAACTGTAAACTGGGAGTTACAGACAGCGACATTGATGCAGGCTTGCAGCATGGCATCAAGTGCGCTGCAGACGGTCACATGGGGAGCTGCAAGCTCAGCCTGACACATCATCTGCACTCCAAGAACAGTGCCAGCAGCAGCAGCAGCGCCTCAGAAGGCAACTCAATGCCACTCTAGCCCAAGCTCATCTCAGAGCCACCACTGCCCAGCGACGCACCGCAAATGCTGCTGCAAAATTGCAAGCACGTCAGCTGCTACCAGTTGTGCAAGACACATCAGCTGCGGGAGTTTGTGCAATGACACACTGTCGCTGGCGCACCACCAAACCGCACAGCCTGCGCTAGCTTGTGCAAAGTGCTTGGTGTGCAGCAGAGCACTGTCACTGCATGTCCAATTGTACAAGGCACGTGCATGTATGTACACGATGCTTGGAAGCATAACACCTTCAGCCCTGCTTACATGTTGTAAAATGAAAACTCTCCCTGTACAACAGCTGCATGGGTGCCTCGAGGTGCACACAACTTGGACAGCAGGCTATGGTGGCCAATCCTTCAGCACTCGTCAACACAGACCCTCGAACAGCTGCAAACGCACACAGCGCCATCTTAGTGCTGCCCCGCATTGCCAAACCCTAGCAGCGGTGCACAAGCATCTGCAGGCGCGCTTGCCGCTCTGTATGCCAGTCCTCCAACCAAACAGCGCTGCAGAAGGCATGCCGCAGGTGTGGAGACACACCAGGACAAACTGGCGTCTCTGCTAACCCATACTGCTGCTGCAGCTATTGCCTGCCTTGCTTGGGCTGCATCATCGCTGCTGCTGCTGCTGCTGCTGCTGCTCATGCTGGGGTGTAAGACTTCACAATCGCTGCAACACCCTCCGCAAACGCCCTGCTGGTGATGGGCAGGCCATGCGTGTAGAGGGGGTTGGATGTCACGTCCACAAACAGGTTGTGAAGGCGCTTGAACACCTTCTGCAGGGCGTCATCTCGAGGATTGACCTCGTCCAGAACGAGTACAAACTTGATGTGGGTGTTTGTGATGTAGCCATACACCCTGTACTCCTCTGTAGGGTACAGTAGGCCCAAGTACAGCTCTGGCACCTCCCCAGGGTTGCGCCTCAGCAGCACCTTCTCCTCGACTGCATCGAGCGAGGCGTGCACCATGTAATGGAACTTGACCTCATCGTCGCTAGGTGCGAAGAGCCGGATGAACAGCGGGTTGTTCTGCTGGCCCACTACAGCAGCACAGACTATCATGCTGCTGCTCCAAGCTGCGGTGTGCAGGTCGCACTGCAAGCGGTTTCTATGTTAGGGATCACATCATTGACACTATGAAAGAGTTGTGAGCAGCGATAGCGACAGGATCAGTCGAACGCAAGGAAAGGGGGGGAAGCAGAACGTAAGCACTACACGTGGCTTGTGCTGAGAGGAGACTGCGAGCCGAAGTCGATGTGTAGCTCAAAAAGGATAAAATTTGGGTTTTATAGCACTGTGCGTATAGCAATGTTGATGCACACCAAGCTGGTGCCACCAACGTGCGCCCTTGTCATGTCAGGAAAAAAACCTGTCAAGCGTGATACTACCTGCCAGGCACCGCGTTGCTTTATGCCCCTGCCAATCCAGCGACAGAAGCACATTATCCGGTGCAGATCCAGCATCAGTCCAGGCGAGGCATCAGATCTCAATTTGGGCTCGAGTGCCAGTTTGTACATGCAAGTGTACTGCCATGCGGCGTGACAGCACACGCCATCAGCCAACAACTAGGGGAGCTGGCACTGCACATCCGTTGCGGCCACATGCTGTTACAACTCCAGCAAAGTGGACCGTTTTGGCTTTTGGCTGAGTTCAAATGCGAATGTTAGGTGGCCAACAAGCCCAGATAGCACGGCACAGTGCGCTCTCACCACTTGACCAACAGCGTGTCAAATGCATCATGACCAGCAGCAGATCACCATCACAAGCAACCTGGATAGCAACCGACAGTTCTACACAGGACCACCAACGGTTAGGTGTAGTACAGCTTGCCACAAGCAGAAGCCATCAGGAGAGCAAGCAAGAGCAGGTGTCCAGTCGCTGCTGCACCTCGGCACGCAGTGTTCAACAACTGCTCTCTTCAAACCTTGTGAATGGCAACATGTGTACTCCCCATGGTAAAAAAACCGGTGTACGTCAGTCAACAATCGCACATGCATATGCCACCGCTTTAACTCAGAACTCACGCAATCCACCTACTAGTGCACCGTTACGCAACACTCTCCATCAACCTGAGCCTGTTCCCTGCAGCATCCACCAACAAACCTCCAACCACATGCTGCTGCCGCTGCTGCTGCTGCTGACAGGCGATCTCCACCAAGCAAGCTGATATGAATCCCATCCAAGCTGCTGCTTTGATTTTCCAACTGCAAGCCGCACAGCCGCCACTTACAGCCTTTCGGGAACTCCCTGCCTGCCCCTGGCACACACCACCCCACTTCAGCAGTTGCTGCAGCAGCTGCACCACAGGTCAGCGCCACATGCACGCCCCACACCAGGATACAGCATCATTGCAGCAGCTGATAACACAAGCTGCTGCTGCTTGCGCGGCCGTGCCAGGCGCATCGTCGCCCTCCCATAAACATATCCGCCATGACTGCTGCCGCTGCCGCAAGCGCTGCTGCGCCTGCCCTCGCCGTGCCGGGCGCATGGCCAACATCTCAAGCTGTATTCACTGCTGCTGCTGCTGCTGCTGCTGCTGCTGCTGCTGCTGCTGCTGCTACTGCTGCTGCTGCCGTGCCGGGCGCATCTGCACCACCTTGACGAAGCCCTCCGGCAGCGGCGCACCGCCGCGGTCCTCTGCCAGCTTGCGCTTGGCATCCTCCACAGCTTGCAGGTCCTGCGGCGGCAACAGCACATCAAACATGTTGACAATGTTTGTGTTGTTGGTGTTATGGTTGCGGCATGCAGTTGGTACCCTGCCAGCTTGCGATTCGCATCGTCCACAGCTTGCAGGTCCTGCAGCGGTAGCACACCAAGATATTGGACTGTTAGTATAGTGCATTGGTGTTGAGGTTGCGCCGCGCCGCCGCGGTCCTCTGCCAGCTTGCGCTTGGCATCCTCCACAGCTTGCAGGTCCTGCGGCGGCAACAGCACATCAAGATCTTGGAGTGTTGGTAACAGTGGGTGGGAGCTGCAGCATGCAGTTGGTCCTCGGCCAGCCTGCGCTTGGTGCTTTCCACGGCTTGTACGTCCTGCGGCCGCAACAGCACATCAAAATATCAGATTGTTAGTAACAGTGGGTTGGAGCTGCAGCATGCAGTTGGTCCTCGGCCAGCCTGCGCTTGGCGATTACCACGGCTTGTATGCCCTGACGCAGCGCAGCACGACCAGAACCAGTTGGTATTAATGCAAAACCAGACCACCAGCAGATGATCCTTGCACAGCTGGCGGCTGGCGTGCTGGTGGCAGCTGTCACTCTTTGTGCCGCAGCAAAAACAGGCGTGCTGGCAGCAACGCGCGCTGAGCACGACAGTGAGCCAATCTACTAGCCGCTGCTGGCGCGCTGCCGCTGCCGCTGTCGACTCTCCCCGCAGAGCCATACACATGCCACGCCTCGCCTGCGGCGCGAGGATAAATCAACGATTGCACTGAGCCTGACAGACAGCTGCCATCGCCTGCCACTGCTGATGCATGCAGAGCACAAATAAGTTTATTTATACCACTCAAGGTTGTCTTTCAGAGGAATCAACCGAATCTATGTATACACCGCTCACCTGCGGCGTGAGGAAGATGAACTGCAGGTCGCGCTTCTCCCGCGCAAACTCCAGCAGCGTCTGCGTGGCGATGCGGCGGTTGATGGCGTCCATGAACACATCAAACTCGTCCATCGCCTGGCAGCAGCAGCAGCAGCAGCAGCGGTGGCAGCAGCAACAACAGGCAGCAGCAGGACCATCAGGCAGTCAGTGCTGCAGACCCCATCTGTCTCACAGGATTTGCACCCATGCTGCCAGCTGCAGTTCCTAGTACACGACAGCTGCCATGCCCCAGCTCCTGCACATGCAACACACGTGTAACCCCTCTCTCCCTCTCAAATATGCAACACACATTGCAATCGCTACCATCTCCTCCAACAAGTGTCCCAGAAGCTGTGCTTCAAGACATCTCTGGACTATTCATGCAGCAACAGCCGCCCGCCCTCACCCTGAAGGGGCTCTCAGTGAACTCGCCCAGTGCCAGGATGAAGGCCACAGTGGTGAAGGAGCGCTCACCACCTGCAACCAGCAGCAGCAGCAGCAGGAGCCAGACACAATGCAGGAGCCAGATACAACGCAGGTCAGCGGCAGTTAGCAGCAAGGCAGGGCAGATTGTAGCATACATGCAATCGTGCATGCCGCGGCATGACACGCGTTCAAACTCCCACGCTGCCTCACAAATCAACAGGCAAAGTTTCCAGCAGAGCTCGCATGCTGCCAAGCAAGCGTTGCCTCGGCTCAAACGCTCCCGCTACCAGCACCTGTTGGCTGGGGTGTGTTTGCAGCTACGTGCATGCAGAGCACAGCGCAGAGCACCAAGCCTACAATGGAGACACAGGGTTTTCCTCTACACAGGTTCCTCTGCGCACCTGACAGCTGCTTGAGGTCCCTCACTGCCTTGCTCTTGCGCGCATCAGCGCCCTGGCCCTGCGCGTTGACCTTGACCAGCAGCCGCAGCTCGCCCGTGGCCTGGTCCACACGCACCTTGCCCTGCAGCAGCCCCAGCAGCAGCAGCAGCAGTCCCAGCATCAGCATCAGCATCAGTACACAAAGAGAGCAGCCTGGTCCGGGCTTGGATCCCGAGGCCTGCCTGCAGCCCACCTGTGCACTGCACCAATGGGTGTGACACAAAAACAAGACCCCGCATGCACACAGAAGCGATGCAGCACGTGTGCAATGCGGCACTGCCACCCGCGCTGTCGCTGCATGCTATTTGACAACACCACAGGCAGCTGATGAGCGATCACTGACGCGCCTCAAACACCTGTCACTTCATGTTTCACATAATTGAGTTCGCCTCAGCCCTCGCGCCGCACCTGGTGCCCCCTCCTGTGCATGTAGGCCATGAACTTGCCGCACACGGTGCTGCTCACGGTGTCAAACAGCTCAGTGAACTTGGCCCAGCGCTCACGCACCGCGCGGTCCGTGAAGCGCACGATCTGGCGCATGTTGCGCACGCTCGGCTCGTGGCGGCGCCACTCAGCCTCAGCCTGGCAGCAGCAGCAGCAGCAGCAGCAGCAGCAGCAGCAGCAGCAGTGGCATATGATTCACGTTGACCGCTTCCTGTGTAGATGCATGATGGCGTGAGCGACGCGGAAGTGTGACAACACTGTAACATGTTACATAACATGTTACAAATTAGCGATGGCAGCTGCGCACCTTGGCGAGCTTGTCCTGCAGCTCCTGCCTGTTGCCTCCAGCATCCTGCTCAGCAGCAGCCACGCGCTTGTGCAGCTCATCTGCCTTCTTCCTGAAGCGCTGCACCTCCTGCAGCAGCACACACCATATCCAGTGTTATATATCAACACGCTCAGATGTCAGTATGTTTAAGCAGCGCCTCGGCACATATGGACACAGTCAGGCACCATGCGTCTGCAGCGCTAGACTGCGCGAGCCAGCCCTGTTGCATTCTATCGCTCATCGCTGAAGGTCAGCCAATCGCTGACCGACAACCGCTGACAGACCGGCCACCGCCACCAACACACATGCAACGCTCAGATACCGCAAGCCCTGAACAGCAATCCCCTCAGACAAGCTCGTAGCCTGGCACAATCTGGCACGCTATTGCAAACGCTACGCAGCCAGCTAGCCAGCCAGGCAGCCAGCCAGCCAGCACACGCACATTCTGCATCACACTGTCTCTGTACGCTGCAGCCGCCGCCTCGACGATCGCCTCATCACTCATGGGCGCTGAGCGCCCGGCAGCGATGCGCTTGCGAATCTCGGCCTCCACAAATTTGTGCATCTCCTCGCGCGCTGCTGCCAGTGCTGCCCAGCCCTCCTCCTCGGTGCCGCCTTGCACCTGCGGCGGCAATGCAGCAGCAGCAGCAGCAGCAGCAGCAGCAGCAGCAGCGCGCACAAGGCAAGTGGCGTGAACAGATTGAGACACAGGCACCAGGCACAGCGTCCATGGCTGCATGTGGACGGCAGATGCTGCTGCGTGACGTATGGCAGTGCGTAAGCTACTTAGTGCAGCAGACTCGGCACACACGTGTGGAACCTGTGCCAATGCAGCCCAGGACGTGCTGCTGTGGCGCAACGCGCCTGGCAGAGTGCAGCTGCCGCTGCTCTGCGTCCATGTGACAATGCATGCTGCTGCTGCTGCTGCTGCTGTTTGTTCGCTGCTTACCGAGAGTGCTTCCTGCTTGAGGTCATTGATCGTCTGCGCCACCTGCTCAGCGTTTGCGCGTGTGGCGGCCTCCTCGGCCTGCAGCTTCTGCACGCAGCAGTGCGCAGGCAGGGAGGCGCACGATGCAGCAGCAGCCAGTCCTGCAAACATCAGAACCTCTGGTGGCGCAAACCAAATGTTCATTTTAAATGGAGTCCAAAAAGGCGACTGGCTGCGAGTAAGCTGCACCCATACGCAACAGCTGGCGACAGACCAGGCAACCCACGATGCAGACCGCAGCACGCAATCGAACAACAAGAGCATGTGCTGCTGCGCTGTGTCGCACCTGTATGTGGCGCCTGAAGGCGTCCGCAGCGCCCTGGAATCCAGCCTTCTGCTGCACCAGCACCTGCATCGCCTCGTTGCGCGTGTTCAGCGACGCGAGCATCTCCTGCATCTGCCCGGTGCGGCTGTCATACAGCGCCTGCGCCCTGCAGGCATCACATGATGATGATTACAGCGTGAGATGAGAGAGTTAGCATCGCTCCAAAAGCTTGTTCTGTGTTTTGCAGCAACTCTCATGGAAAAGAAGTCGCGCCCAGCCGTGAAGACTGCCACGATCTCAACGCCAGGAGCGAGCATGGTGCACTAATGTGAGCCGAGCACGCAGTCGGCGCACGCACAACTGGCAGGAAGATCGGTGCATGTTGCAGTGCGTACCAGCGTGCCGCCCGCCATGCCAGCCTCACTTCAATTGTAACAGCTCGCAGTGCCTGTCACCAGCACCTGCACAGCGTCAAAATGGACACCCACGTGACCGGCATGCCAATACCACGACAATCCTGGTGACTGCGCCACGCCCTCGCAGGCCCCACGCACAAGACTGCAACTCACTGCTCGTGCTTGGCATGCGCCTGCTCAAGATCCGCCGCAGCCCTGTCGCGCGCGATCTGCGCCTGCGCCACCGCCTCCTGCAGCGCGCGCTGCTGCTCCGCCAGGTCATCATCGCCGTCATCGCCATCGCCGTCAGCGTCCATGATCGGCGCCTGCGTCTGTTACGTTACGTTGTGTTATGTTACGTTACATGACAACGTTTGTGACAAGCGGCGCGACAGGAGCGGCAGGGCAGGGTAAGAAGGAGCCCAAGGCATAAGATCGAACAGGGTGTTGTGCTCTCAAGTGCATGCTGCGAGGGCAAGCAGAGCAGCAGAGCAGCAGCACAGCGCTGGCATGTCAACACACGGAGGGGATGATGACAGCAGGCGAGTCCACGGCAACTGCATGCATCAGCAATGGGAATGCGGCAATACCCATAACACAATGCTCAGGCAGTGCAAGCAGTCTGCCGTACCTGCAGCATCTGGCAGCGGTTCTGTGTGGTCATGCGCTGCTTCAGCATGCGCCGCCCCTCCTGCTGCAGCTGCTCCGCGTGGCGCCCCAGCTGCTGCACCTCCGCATGCAGCGCCGCCACTTGCTGCTGCAGCACATTCTTGGCGTCCTGCAAGCAGAACAGACATTGCAGCGCTGCGTTGGTTTGGCAAAGCATGCGGCGCATGGCGCTGCTTGAAAAGCATCAGCCCTGGGTATACCCTTCTGCTTGCAGGATGCTACAGTGACAAAGAAGCACTTCAGAACGCCTGCCACATCCAAACCAGAACCTCCGCATGCAGCCTCGACAAACACGGCACGGCACTAGGCAGGCAGGCAACCACAGCAGCGCAGCGCAGCAGCTGACCATGCATACATACACACCCTCTGCTAAAAGCCCTGCTGCTCGCACCTGCTGCTTCTGCAGGTCCTGCTCCAGCGAGGTCAGGTGCGCCTCAAAGCTGGCGCCCACGCGCGGCGCCCTGCAGCAGCAGACATCGTAACAATACTCGTTACTTTCAGCTGTCGACTCCATCAAGTACACATGCAAGAATTTGACGCATGCTTTTGAACAGTAGCTGGCAGCAATCCTGCAGGCAGCTGCCGGCACACGCAGCACTGTACAGGGCCCAGGTCGCTTCAAGCAGGTGCGCCTGCACTTGCTCTTAACATGCCTGTTGAGCCCAGCATGCCTGCTGCTCAAGCACCGCTGCAAGCTGCTGCATCAATAAGCTGCTGCAGTGCTGCATGTCCCTACAACAGCACCACTCCACCCACCCACCCCCCCAATATTGACACTATGTCCAGTGCAGTGAGTGCAGTGCCGCAGCTGCGCAGTACATCAGTCTCAAGCTCAACCAATCAAGCCAGATCAGCACCTGGCAGCGTGCCGCACCTGTCCAAGATGTTGTTGCTGACTGTCACGCCCACGCCGCTGCGCGTCCAGCTGCGGCCAGTCACGTCAACGGCGCGGCCCACGTTGGGCCCCGCTGCGCGCTGGTAGATGGCGTGCTTGGCGCGGGACTCCTCCTGGTCCACCACCACGCGCTCGTAGTGGCTCTGCATGCAGCAGTGTTGAACGGTTTCAGGGTTTGAGTGTTGAGGGATTTAGGGTCCAAGGTGTTGGGTTTAGGGTTGAGCACACAGCACACAGGGTGTTGGAATGTTGAGTTTGAGGACACGGCAAGCAGTGGTCAAGCAGCAAGGCAGGACTCCTCCTGGTCCACCACCACCGCGCTCGTAGTGGCTCTGCATTCAGCAGTGTTGACCGGTTTCAGGGTTTGAGGGTTAAGGGAATCAGGGTTTTGGGTTTGTGGGTTTAGCGTTGAGCACACAGCACACAGGATGTTGGAATGTTGAGTTGGCGGACACGGCAAGCAGTGGTCAAGCAGCAAGGCAGGACTCCTCCTGGTCCACCACCACGCGCTCGTAGTGGCTTTGCAGGCAGCAGTGTCAAAACACCCTCTTTGTGTCTGGTCTCAGGCAATGTACTCACCCTGTTGTGGATCATACCAGCACGCGAAGCTGACTGGAAAATGCACGCACATCACCAACTGCTGCAACATGTGTCTACCTAGCTCTCAACCAGCCACAACACGATGCTGCCTAGCGTGAACAAACAGGTCGTTGCCAGCAGCCCAAGCGACAGTTTTAGTAAACACTTGACGAGTGTGAAGTCTGTTCAACGCCGGCCACGCACCATGTCCATGAGCTTGTTGTCAATGATGTGCGCAAAGTGCGGGTGCTCCACGCGCACAAACTGCCGCAGCGTGGCCCAGCCCTGCGGCACCTGCTTGGCTGGCGGGATGGTGTAGGGCGGCCGGTCAAAGCTGGCTTCCACCACTGTGGGGCGCCGCATGCGCAGCTGCTCCGCCATCTTGAACAGCGTCTGTGCAGGGTAACAACACGTGTTTGACCATGTGTTTGACCCAGGCGAAGATGGCCAACGGAAGGTCAATTGAGCAGACAGCGATCAAAGCGCTGCGCACAGCAGCAGGCAAGAGGACACCATGCACACATGTTCTTGCAGCTGCTTGCAGCAAGCACATAACGTCAAGCGTGGTGCTAACAGACACTTAACACCAGCACAGGCTCGTGCTGAGCTATGCTGCAGTTCATACCAGCGGCACTTGAAATCAGCTGCGCGCTTCGCACCTCCTTGTCCCGCCTGCAGTGCACGATCCAGGTCTCCAGGTTGCTGCCCAGCACCACCTCTGTTGCCACCTGCAGGTGCAGTTGCGGCAGGGTCACATCATCATGTGCTGACCCAAGCCTGGCACTTTATGCAACAGCGGCACAAGTACAAGGCTAAGGGCCAGATGCCACCCAGAGCAGGCCCACCGAGTGCATGCTTAACGGAAAGCATATGCAGGTATATGGGAGCAGCACTGCTATGCATCGCGTTGCTGCGTTGATGGGTGTGTGTGATGAGGTCCGTCTGCAAGCCATGTTGGCAATGCATGACTCGTGGTGCGCGTGTAAAGCAAGCGGGTTGACTTACTTTCCACATCTCATTGGTCAGCGTGAGGTGTGCGCCGATGGGGCCGATAGGCAACTACAGCAGCAGCAGCAGCAGCAGCAGCAGCAGCAGCAAGGTGTGAGAACACATGTCGCCTCACTACAGTCGTATGCATCAGCTAATTAAGCGTGCGCCACTGTCGCCCTGCATGCATCGGGCATACTTGAGGGTTACAGCAGCTACCAAGCAGCTGCTGAACATACAGCATGCATGTTGGGAAACCGTCATACTACTCACATGCACCAGCTGCCAAGCAGCTGCAGTGTACACACCAGGCCTGCAGGCAGCGACTAACCACAGCATACAGTCTGATGAAAACAGCATGCCATCTGACAAAAACACCAAACCGTACTCATGGCCCCGCTTACCCGCTCAAAGGCGCGCTTGCTGCGGTCCACCTGCGCCCGCAGCTGCGCGTGCTGCCCAAACAGCGCCAGCTTCTGGCCCTTGGCTGCACGCAGCTGCTGCTGCTGCTGCGCCAGGTTGTGCAGCGTCTGCTGCTTGGACTGCAGCCTGCACGGCGCAGCAGCGACAGCAATGTGTTGCTGCCTAAGGCTTTCCGCAGACACGCTTGTTCGCAGCATAAACACATCAACGCATGCTCAACTACACATGTGACCTCTTGATCTGAGGGCCCATGCCGGGCCATTCACTGCAATGCACAAAGATGCTATGCTAATCTTCTACACACGAATGCGCGATCCCCGCGTCAAAACCTACATCTGCTGTGCCGTGCGTAGCTCCTCCTCCTTGGCTCGCTTCGCCTCCAGCGCCTGCTGCTGCTGCTGCTCATGCTGCGCCAGGCGCGCCTGCGCTGCCTCTGCCTCCTGCTGCGCTGCCGCCACCTGCACCTGGTGCTGTTGCAGCGCATCCGCATACTCGCGCTGCCTGTCGTCACTGGACTCCTGCTTGCTCTGCAGAGGCGGTTGAGTGTGTCGAGGCACGTTCGCATGGGATGCATGTGAGTGGGGACAGGATAAGCGCAAGCGCCGAGTGCACGTGCATTCATTTCACAGTTGACGTAGCATGTGTGCGCAACCGGGCAAAAGCAAGTGGCGAGCGCTGGATGACCCAAGGAGTCCAGTCTGTAGGCCGGCGCAGTGCGTGTGCGTCACAACAGCAGGTGGCAGCGTGACGACCTCTACATACCACACCCAGCTCATCATCCTCAGCCGGCTGGCCGGCAAGCGGCTGCAACACCAACCACCTGCGCTGCCACAAACCGATCCAGCAGGCACGCAAGCGCGCACACAACCGCATTCGCTTACACACCACGACTGGCGTAGTGGCAGTGCTCGCGACACAGCTATATGCTCACTCATCGCCGCAAGCACTGTCATTTCTCCGCTGTACAGCACACAGAGCCAAATGGCAGACAGCAGCAAGGCACACACCTCCAGCAGCGTCTTCAGCTCCTCCTGTAGCGACTGCAGCTTTGCCTCTGCTGCTCTTGCTGCGCGCGTGGCCGTGCGCTGCTGCAGCCGCGCCGCCTTGAGAGCATCGCTCAGCCCGGTCATCTCTGCAGTGAAGTTTTCTTGGCTGGCCTGGTACTGCGTAGCGTCGGCCGTCTGTGTATAGGAAACAGCCGTGGCGCAGCATGGGGCAGCATGGCGCAGCATGGTGTGTGGCAGGGATGCAGCGGCGCAGCAAGAGCAGGACAGCGTGAGGCGGGTGTAGAGTGGCACAGATGATGCACAGCGCTCCAGCAGTAGACGTGTGTTCCCTTGCGGATGGATGCTGAATGATTTTGGGTTTGCAAGACAGAGGCCGCACGCGTTTCAGCACGCATCTGCTTCAAGTTTGTCGGCTGCCGTTCGATGAGTTTGGTGCATGCTACGGCTGCAGCAGAAAGGCAGCTGTCCTTCGAGGTACAGGTGGCTGCGACGACACACAGCGCCCAGCAGCTGTCGAGCTACAAGCACTGCTGATGCCTAAGAGCTCCTGTTGTCGCCACCGGCTTTGCTGCTGAGCAGCGTCCATGTGTAACAACAGCAGATGCAGCACTCTTGAAGGAGGCAACACTACACAGTGCCCACTGCTGCTGCTGCTGTTGCTGCTGTTGCTGCTTGGCCTCACCAGCTGCTCCTCCTCCTGGCGCTTGTCGGCCAAGTGCTGCTCGGTGTCATCCAGATAACGCTGCTGCTGTGCAAGCTTCTGGGGCAGCTCATCCTGCAAGCAGCAGCAGCAGCAGCAGCAGCAGCACAGAGCATGGTTACCCCACACGCGCATTGCAGGCTGGCCGCTGCTGTGTTCCAGCGCATCCAAAAATCTGCACCACTCCTGCGCCGCTACCAGCAGCAGGCCTGTGCACCTCGCACACCCGTGCTCTATTACAGCCCTTCCCACAGCCATCACTGGCACACGCACATGCATCTGTCTCCACATTTCGCACACACGCCGCTATTCCAGCGGCATATGCACCAAGGGTAGAAGCTAGCATGCTTAACCCTTTGAAATCCGCATGCAGCGCGTCTGTCAACGCAACCCTTCCGTGAACCCGCGCACCTCCAGATGCTGCCGCAGCAGCTCAGCCAGGCGCAGCCGCTCATCCACTGCCGCCCAGGCCTGCGCCTTCTCAAAGGTCTGCATGCGCCCCACCAGCCCAGCCGTCTCCTCCAGCCGCGCCAGCTTCTCACGCGTCTCATCCAGCCGCGCCTTGCGCTTGCTGCGGCAGCAGCAGGCAGCAGCAGCAGGCAGCGCCGCGTAGCGCGTATGTCATGTGTTACATCAGGATGTGAAACAGCTCGTGGCAGGGCGCTGGCCTCGTGGCAATGGTGGACTGCTTTTCGTCCGCAACTGAGGTCTGCGACTACCTCCTTTGCCGCCTCCTTCCTCACACCAATGAGCCTATGGTCTGCGTGCTCCACAGCAGCAGAAGATCATGCCTGCCGCACAACAACCCCGCACCTGTGGTCTGCCACAATGTGCTTCTCCGCGTCCTTCATCGCGTCCACGTAGCCCTGCGCCAGGCTCAGGTTGGCCTGCATCGCCTCCAGCATGGTGGCCTGCATGAACAGCTCGTACTTCTTCTTGTCCGCGACAGCGCCGCACAGGAAGTTGCGGCTGGTGTCCTGCAAGCAAAACAGCAGCAGCAGCAGCAGCAGCAGCAGCAGCAGTGAGCATGGTGACCTGCATGAACAGCTCTTGATTCTTCTTGTCCGCGACAGCGCTGCACAGGAAGTTGCGGCTGGTGTCCTGCAAGCACAACAGCAGCAGCAGCAGCGGCAGCAGCAGCAGTGAGCATGGTGGCCTGCATGAACAGCTCGTACTTCTTCTTGTCAGCGACAGCGCCGCACAGGAAGTTGCGGCTGGTGTCCTGCAGGCGCCAGGAGCAGCAGCAGCAGCAGCAGCAGCAGCAGCAGCAGCAGCAGGGACGCAGAGATGAAGCAGGAACAGAGAGGGGAGACCTTGCGGGATGAAGGCAGGCGGTCCGGCAGATCATCAGTGCTTGCTGTGCAGCTATACATCAAACAACCCTTGCAATCATCGCAGCTAGTGCATGCAGCCGCACAAACGCACCTGCGTCATCACTGCCAGCGGGTTGGTGGCGTCGATGTTCAAGTGGTCCAGCAGGTCGTCCAGGTCCTTGCGCCGCTCAGAGACCTTGCGGCCCTCGTGGTCCAGCAGCCGCCACTTGCTGCTGCCATTCACCTGCAGCAGCAGCAGCAGCCGCAGCCGCAGCAGCAGCAGCAGCAGCGGCGGCGGCGGCGGCGGGGAGGCAGGCGGTCAGGCAGGCACATAGAGTGCACGTGCTCAGGCGGCAGCTTGGGGTGCATTGGAGTGCTCACCGCATGCACATGTTACAACACCCTGAATCCATGCAGCATGTACCAACAGGTAGCAGCAGCAGCAGCAGCAGCGTGGTGCTCACCTTGATGACTCGCTCCACTGTAAGCCAGTCGCCGTAGCGCTGGTGCTGGTATGCGTCCTCCCCGGTGTTCCACAGCGTCACCTGCGGCACACAACGGCGCGGCAGCAGCACACGCACTGCTCACCAAGCCGCCAGCGGTCTGTGCAGGTGTTGCATCAGCAGTCTAACACCATCGACGCCCCGCGCATCCGCAGCCGCAGTAGAACTGGTCCAGCCTGCCAGCATCACATACAACACTAGCTGCCAGCCTCCGCAAAACACAATGCTCCCGCCCCACCAGTCGCCACGGCGACAACCACCGCATCACTGCTGCTGCTGCTGCAGCTGCACCACTGCTTGCTTGCTCACCTGCACCTTGCCTCATGGCGCCCATTGCGCACCAGCGCAGAGCTCTCACTGCTGCTACTCAGCCTCCACTGCTGCTGCTGCTGCACCCACCACCCCTGCACGCACCTGCACCTTGGCCTCATGGCAGCCGTTGTGCGCACCAGCTCGCCGTTCTTGTCGCCGCGCCACATCTGGCGCGCCAGCGCACCCAATACGCACTGCATGGCCTGCAGCACCACCCGCCCACGGTTTTCCCCGCTCCACTCACAATCCTCACCGCCCCAGCTACAATAGCACCCCTCTCACTCCTGCTGCCGCAGCCATTCACCACTGCTGCTCACCTGCACCTTGGCCTCGTGGCAGCCGGTGCGCACCAGCTCGCCGTTCTTGTCCCCGCGCCCGGTCTGCTTGGCCTTTGCGCCCAGCGCGCACTGCATGGCCTGCAGCACGGCGCTCTTGCCGCTGCCGTTGCTGCCGCTGACCACGTTGACGTGCGTGCTGCGCAGCAGAGAGGAGTTGGAACAGTAGAACGGCAGAATGGCAGGGCAGCAGTCAGAAGTGTGGGGGAAGGCGTGCGGCGGCAGCGCCCACGACTAGCACTCGCTGCAGCAGCTTCATTGCCCCAGCAATGCAATGCATGTTATAATCCATGCTATCCTTGCACCCCAAATGGCAGGAGTACGCCCCATCAGCTGCCTCCTTTTGGCTCAGACTGCTACACCACCTGCTGCACAAGGCCTGCTGTGTGTGTGAAAATGCACAGCTGATCCTGCTGCCCTTGGCTACCGCTATCAGTGTGCCTGTCTGATGCTGCTTCTGACTGCATGCACACAACCATACAGTGAACAAGCGCTGTCCCTCTCCGCTCGCTGCCTGCTGCTGAACTCAGTGTTGGTGACCAACACCTCTAGGGAAAGAAACCATCATGCAAGTCATGTTGCTTGTAGTTGAACGCTTTACAGTCACTTCCCCGCTGCGTGCTCACCCAAAGTCCATGGCGAAGTTCTGGTGGCACATGAAGTTCTGCACCTGCACGTGCTTCAGGTGCCCCGCAAGGCCCTTGGCCCGCACAGCCACCAGCTCCCCGCCATCCTCTGCAACCATCTCCTCCAGCTGCGCATCAGTGTACTGCTCCTGGCCATCATCATCATCATCCTCTTCGTCCGCATCCTCCTGTCCTGCAAGCTGCGCTGCCTCATCATCATCCTCGTCTGCTGCTGCTGCCGCTGCTGCTGCGTCGTCCTGGTCTGGATCGCTGTTCTCATCCCGCGCACGCCGACCCCGCTGCTGCTGCTGCTGCTTCCTGCCGGAGCTGCCCCGCTGCTGCTGCTGCTGCTGCTGGCCGGAGCGCTTGCGCTGTCCACGTTTGCCATCGAGTGCAGCTCGTGCAGCGCCCGCTAGCGTATGCACGCGCCGGTATTCAGGGTCGGCAGATGCATCATCGTCGTCATCCTCCGCTTCTGCCATGTCAGCATCCTCATCATCTTCAGCAGCATCAGCAGCATCTGCTGCTGCTTCTGCGTAGCGGGCCGGCTGCTGCGCGGAGCGCCTGCGCTTGCCGCCCTGCTGCGGCTGCTGCTGCTGCTGCTGCTCTGCTGCAGATGCCGGGTCGCTGCTGGCGCCGGCTGCTGTTGTGGGTCCACCACACATAGCGAACCAAGAAACAGCAAAAGCAACGGCAGAGTGAGTTGAGGCGTTTAGCCATTGAACCCTCGAACAGCACAAGCATGCTGCTACACACTTGGGTCAGCGCTCCCTACACTACTGTAATACCAGCAGCGACCAGGCCTGTTGTGTGGTAATAAATGCCCTGCATCTGCAGGCAACCGCGCTGAGCATTCTTACAGGAGCACGGCACGCTACTGCGCATATGTAGTGCTTCGACCGCAGAAACACCTGCCAGTGCCAAGGCAGCAGACAGCACATGATTTGGCAGCTGCTGCACACCGGTCTGCACAATAGGTTTCATATATAATATTATGCAGCCGCTGCTTTCGCACCTTCTGTGCCGCCCTTACGCTTCTTGCCGCCAGTCCACTTTTCTGCTTTGACCAATAGGTGGCTCATCTCAGGCCACTGCATGTGCTCCTCCTGGCCGTCCGCGCGGTAGCTGCAGTGCACAGCGGGTAGTTTGTGGGAAGGAGTCAACCCTAGCCAAGTGAAGCGCAGCCAACTAGATGCATTCGAGTTCCCCATCGCAGGGGCAGCAAGCTGCAGGTCAGCTGCTGCGCACATATGTGATTGTGCATGGCGAGTTGCAGCTGCTGTGCTGATGAGGGGGCGAGTTGCGCTTTGGCAAATGATAACTCACTGTATTAAGAAGTATGGCCCACGGCGTTCTATGCTACCGTCATCTAGATACAGTTCGGTGTCGATATCCAGCACCTTTCCTTCCCACAGTTGATTGTCCTCAAAGCGCTTCCTGCACAGCACAGCAGGTGGTTGGCTGGTGCAGTCAGCAGCAGCTGCTTGTGGCCAGATGTAGCCTCATCAGCAGGTTGAGTGCACCGCAGTATGCTGCACCAACATGCTGCTGGCATTCGCACCACGCAGAGCTATGAGGAGGTGGCACTGCTGCTGATGCCGTGCTGTGCGAGAGCTGGCCTGCAGCAGACATGCATGCGCGAGCATGCCAGCACATATGTTAAAAAACAAAATGTACATGCAAGGAGCTTACCAGATAACTGATCCGATGTACCTCCTGGCCTCCTCGACCGACTGTGGTGCAGGTATAGACGGGTGTGGCTTCTGCGGTACTTTTAGAGCCATCTTTGACCCTCAAACATTGTATATTGAGCTGCAGGCGTGCAACAGAAGCAGGCAGGATTCAAATGCTTTCGCCGAAGCGAGGAGGAGTCTGGCAACACTAAAGCCCCTTGTACACTTTACATCAATGCCTGTGGAATGCTCTTGCGGTGGTGCAAGTCCCTACCAGAGCCAGTTGATGCGCGTGTTATCGACATGCTGCGTGCTGCCACAATTCAAATTTCTTGACAAAGGACGGGCGCCACTGTATTCGTAGGCCAATTTATAATCTACATGTAGGCGTGCTACAGGCTATGGGCTGCTATAAGCCTTCCAGGAGCGGCATGCCGCCTTCTGCATTGAAACTCAGCATTCTGCTCTCTACTGTCATTCATGAAGATCTTGACCATCCTGCTAGCCGCAGGATACAAATGTGCTCCAGAAACGATGAAGGAGCAGATTCTGCAAGCGTTGTGTGTGCACTTGGCCCACGCTAGCATCAGCAGATGAAGGGCTAGCCCTTTGTCAGCGCTGCTGTGACTGCTCTGCATGCTGCAAAGGGCCCAGTCCAGCCCAAGTGCGATACAATTGCATCAGCAGCTTTTGTGCAAGTGCTTGGAGTAGACTATCTCAATGCAACGCAGGGAAGCAAAGGCATCAAAGAGCTGCAAGCACTGCTTCTGAGATGCAGCACACATGACGCAAGGCTTGGTCTCAGACCTGAGTCAGGCTGCTCCTGAGCAGCACCTGCATTTGCTGATCAAAGTGCCTGCGCCAGGCAGGTGGCGTGTACGTCTGCTCAAGAATATCAACAGCAGCGGTCAGCTCTTGACAGGTGCACCCGATGCACCTTAGACGTCGTGAGAACTGAGCGTAAGCTATGACCTGCGTAATTGCGCGATGACGTGTGGTCATTTTTTAGTCCCAGCTTAGCAATCAGTTATTCATAGGCGCTGGATATAAACAGCAGTGTTCACAGCGGACTTATCTGGAACATTTAAGGCTTGCTCTGTCATTGCCGCGATTCTGCCGTAGCCTGCATCACATGCGCACGTCAACGTCTGTAAATAGCTCCGCCCTCAGCAAGCGATCAAAGATGACGGTCCTCAGGCGTGAGGCGTCCCTCAAGTAAGCAATAGGACACACCGCTTGCATCTGCGCGCCTGCTCTCGGTTGGCTGCAGCACCGAGCGTCACGCCCTGCTCTCAGGCTGCAGTGCTTTTGTGCATTTCACAGCCCCATGTTGAGACGCCGTTCGCCTCAAGCGACACTTCACGCATTCTTTGATAACGCGACTTCTGCTGTCGGTCCGCTGCAGGGTGGTTGGGTTTAAGGGCCCGCAGAGTGCAGTGCCCTCGCAGCAGTACCAGGTGCAGCAGGATGCGCAGCCGCTGTTCCAGCCGCTGCAGATCGGCACGCTGCAGCTGCAGCACAGGATCGTGATGGCACCTCTCACACGCAACAGGTGAGCAGCAGCAGCAGCAGCAGCAGCAGCAGCAGCAGCAGCAGCAGCAGCAGCGTTGCTGCTCACGTTGGTACACCAGGGAGTGGTGCACCAATGCGCCGTGCATGCCTGTTGAAGGCGGCTTGCGTGCTGCATGTCTCGTACAGCAGCTGCTGCGCACGGCGTATGATGCCGCTGGTGCTTGCCTCTCATTAGCGCATGCGTCTGCATTGTACACCAGTGAATAGGAGTTCCATGATATGCACTGTAGTGCTCGTCACATGGTACATGCGCTTGCGGTTGTTGACATCATGTCATGATGGCTCTGCTGCTTCAGTCGCATCCTGCTGCTGTGTCTCGTTTCACAGCAGCTGCAAGCTTGCTACCGCACTCGCACTGCATGTGCGGCACAGGCATTAGCTAATTGCCAACCTTGCTACAGAAATGCACACGAATCAAGCACACTGCTATCGCGCTGCTGCTGCTGCTGCTGCTGCTGCTGCTGCTGCTGCTGCTGCAGGGCCCCCAGCACCATCCCTGCCGAGGCCATGGCAGTGTACTACAGCCAGCGCGCCACGCAGGGGGGCCTGCAGATCAGCGAGGCAACCTGCATCTCGCAGCAGGGCCAGGGGTGAGGGGAAAGCTGTTACTAACTGTTACGTCCAACTGTTATGTCACGTAACGTAATGCATCAAGCGTATGATACAGTGCGGTGGTGTTAATGCATGTCAATGCGCTCCCACATCACTTTGTCAGCTTTGCTGATGTTGGCTGCCGATGCTGTGCTCTCTTCATGTAAAAAGCCTGGCATCTGCGTTCTTTGCCTTATGCAGTAGCACCAGAGCGGTGTCACTGACGCACCATGCTGCTGCTGCTGCTGCTGCTGCTGCTGCTGCTGCTGCTGCTGCTGCTGCTGCTGCTCCTTCCTGCTGCAGCTACCCCAACGTGCCGGGCATCCACAATGCCGCTCAGGTGGAGGCGTGGCGGCCCATCGTGCAGGCTGTGCATGACAAGGGCGGGCGCTTCTTCTGCCAGCTGTGGCACGTGGGCCGCGCATCTCACCAGGGTGAGGCCGCATGCTGAGGCACAGCAATGCAATGCAGTGAAGTGGAATGCATCATAGTATTGCATGAGTGTATATCAGGGTGTTGCGTACGCTGACTTCGAGCCAGTAGTGATGAGGCGAGAGCAACCCCCACTGCGTGGTCTTTCCACTGGCAGGCGGCAGCAGTGGCAGCTCAGGGTCCATGAATGATTGCAGGCGTGCCATATGCACTAGTGCGCCGCATCGAAATCTTATCATCTGCTCGAAATCTTATCATCTGCTCTACTCGAGGCAATGTCTGAAGCATTGCCGTCTCACTGTGCCCTTTGCTGCTGTTATCTGGCTGTCACGCTGTGCAGACTTCCAGCCTGATGGTGGGCCGCCTGTGGGCCCCTCACCCATTAGGGTCAGCGATGCATTCGAGGTGAGCCTGCCTCCTGGATTATCATGGATCAATAACAGCTCTCGCGTCGTGCATCAGCAGCACGAGTGAACTAGGTTGCTAGTGATCCCCACGCACAGCTTGCACCGTGTTGTTTCGGGGCTCAAAAGGCAGCAGCAGCTAGAAACAAGCGGCAGAGCTGCAGCAACACTGTCCCGGCACTCATCTCTGCAACGCAAGAGCCGCACAGTGCATCCTTACCTGGCTGTCACCTCAGTCTCCTCCTGCTGCTGCTGATCCTGCTGCTGCTGCCATCCGCCAGATCTATACGCCCAAGGGCGGCCCCTTCAAGTACCCCATGCCCCGGGCCCTGGCAGTGCAAGAAATCAAGGACATCGTGCAGCACTATGCAGCAGCAGCTAAAAATGCAATTGCCGCGGGCTTTGACGGCATTGAGGTGCATGGCGCCAACGGCTACCTGCTGGACCAGGTGGGCCTGCTGCTGCTGCTGCTGCTGCTGCTGCTGCTGCTGCTGCTGCTGCTGCTGCTGCTTCTGCTTCTGCTGCTGCTTCTGATCGAAAGCGGCTTACGACGAGTAGCGCATTGCTGCCAGTACAGCCTGCTAGAAAGGTGCTGCTGCTGCTGTCGTAACAGAACTGCACCGCTGGCATGGCGACAAGCCATGCTTGCCAGCATGCTATGATACACAGGACTTGCATAAAGCGCACCGCCTGCTGACTGCTGCTGCTGCTGCCCTGTTGTGCACGTGTGCAGTTCTGGAAGGACAGCTCCAACCAGCGTGATGACGAGTACGGCGGCAGCGATGAGAACAAGGCCAGGTGGGGTCGCATGAGTGATCAGCTACAACCCGCGCCAGCATGCAGAAGCACGTAGCAGCATACATAACACTGCACGACTGCAAGTGCCCAGTGAATGTAGCTAGCACTGCAGCACTGCATAGCAACATAAGGCGCAGCGGGGCGCAGGGTGCTGTGCACATGCACGTGCCTTGCATGTGGTCTCACTGCTGTCACAAGCGTAGAAGCACCATGTGCAGGACCGCCTGCAGCAGTGCTGCACAACACTCTGCCGGCCAGTTGTGCAGGCTGATGATTGAGAAGATGGGAGGCGGTGGCTGGCACTGAAAATACTTGTTAAATCGGGTCAACCTGCTGCTGTGCAATCCAACCATTTGCAGGCTGATGCTTGAGGTGATGGAGGCGGTGACTGGCGCCATCACTGCCGGTTACTAAAAAATCATTATGCATTGCCTAAATCCGCAGATGTGCACTTTACCATTTGCAGGTTGATGATTGAGGTGATGGAGGCTGTGGCTGGCGCCATTGGCGCTGAGCGCTGCGGGGTGCGGCTGTCGCCCTACAATAGCTTCCTGGACGCCACCGACAGCGTGCAGCGCGCGATCGACAAGAACGTGTGGCTGATGCAGCAGCTGGACGCACGGGTGCCAGGTCTGGCATAACTCCACATGGTGCGGCACGTTGCAAGCGGCAGCAGCAGCAGCACAGTTCTTGGTGCGCCTCAGCCTCAATGTGGCAGCCGCACTGCACAATGACTGCGCCAGACTGCGGCAGCATCGCTGCAGTACTGTTGTGGCTCATGCCGTTTTTGGTGGCCACCGAGTTTCACACTGCTGCTGCTGCTGCTGCTGCTGCAGGTTGAGCCGCGCCTGGCTGCAGGCAATGCAGAGATTGAGGGCCACATTGACCACACGCTCAACCCCTTCAGGAAGGCCACCAGCAGGCCCTTCCTGGCCGCAGGTGGGGCAGAGCGGCACACATAATTGTAACTTTTACTTTATAACTTGGCACTTTACACTTTGATTCTAAATGTTACTTTTGTTATATTGTTGAAACCAGCAGGCCCTTCGTGGCTGCAGGTGGGGCAGCAGGCCCTGCAGCTGATGCATGAAGCAATTTTTGGACGAGCAGCAGCCCGCTGTGTGGCGTTGTCTTTTTTGCAGCGCTGCTAGCTAGCGGTGTTGATAGCAGAATGCTGTGCACCTTACTATGTCGCCACACTCTGGTGAAGCGCTCATGTCGGTGCGTGACTCGTTTTGGTGTGCAGCCAACAAACAACCCCGCCAATACCGACTTATGTGGCCTGCCGCATTGCGTTGGCGCTTGGTCTTGCCTTCCCGCCCGCTGCCAGGTGGCTTCAAGCGCGACACTGCCATTGCGGCTGTGGCATCTGGCGAGGCTGATGCTGTCGTGTTTGGCCGCCACTTCATCAGCAACCCCGACCTGGTGCGGCGCCTGGCTGTGGACGCGCCACTGAACAAGTATGACAGGTGGGCGTGCTGGTGGCGGCTGTTGCCAGTTGCGAGTTTGCTCTGCCAGCCCTGTGCTGTGTTGCACCTTGCTGTTCTTGGAAAGGAGCAAAAGGAGCGGATGTGAACTGCTGAGTCTTGGGCAGTGCTGAAAGCTGCAGCTCACCTCCACTCCCTTCCAAGGCGCAGCAGCCTAAACTTGAAGTAGTACGCAATGGTTGCTTAGTGGCAGAACAGCTAGTCGTTGCACTTGCTTAGTGGCGGAACAGCTAGTCGTTGCACTGTCGCACGTCACACCAAAACAGCTACTTGCTGGGCACTGTTGACAGTAGCAGTCACTTGCTGCAACATGTTGCTGTTGCTGCTGCCGCAGGTCCACCTTCTACGCTGCCCAGCCAGGCCAGATGGAGGGCTACATTGACTACCCCTTCCTGGAGGAGTGAGGGCGCTGCTGCTATCTTGCAGGACGGGGGACGCTGTTGATGTCATATCCAGAGTGGTTGCGGCTGCTGTTGTTACTTCAGGAGGGGGACATTGACTACCCCTTCCTGGAGGAGTGAGCCTGCTGCTGTTACTGTTGGGAGGATGGAGGCTATTTATGCTATGTTGAAGGGAGTGTAAGGCTGCACACAACTTGTGAGCGGCATGCGCACGTGTGCTGAGTGAGCGATTGCGCAAGGTTGCATGCAAGCGGGCGACTAACCACGTGTAATGTAACAAGGCAAGGGGGTGTTGCTTGCCTGTGGCCTGCATTGGGTGATGCAGCTGACAGCGCATAGGGTGTCTGCAATGCAGCCACACTTGAGGGAGATTTGCATGGGCTGTGTGAGCTGTGTTTCTCAACAAATGATTGTGATTGGTGAGGCATTATGGTGCATTTGAAGTATATAGTTTGATGCATTTGAATTGGTGATCGCATGAAGCGGGAGTGTTGCAATAATTGCATAGCTGGTGGGGGTATTGCAGGCGGCTGTCGGCAAATCTGAGTTCATGCTTGTATTGTTATTGGTGGGATGTGTACAGTGTTAGTTGGATTGTGCTTTCTTGCCCGGTTGCATATTGCTCAGGCTGAGTGCTCATTGCTGTGGTTGCTGTTGGTTTTACCAGCTGGGATACCAGCAGGATATTATGTTCCTCGTGTAACCTGCTGTGCATTGTTCAGCAGTGAAACAGCAAAGTAATTGCGGGGCTGAATGGAAGTATTTGTAGTCATTGAGTGACAACAGCGGTCTGACGGATGGGCAAAATCGTGAAGCTGGATTCAAAGAGCTGTCTGTACCCCCGCCCCAACATGTCATGCCCTGTGGGTGACAGCTCAGCTGGTCAGCAGCAGTTTCACTTGTAACCAGTAATTGGATCATCCCAAGGTCATCACATGTACCCCCAATGTGCTGCAGTGCTCATCTGCTGCTGCTGACTGCCCACAGCCCCCACAAAGCCGCTCTGAAGCACCTCATCACGATTTGTGTGTTACACGACGAGAACACAGCCCGTTGTTGAGCCTATCACAGACTCATTGGGCAACCACTACATCTGCTGCCCACTCACTGCATGTCACGGTCACATGCGACTGAAGTCCTGATACCGACTGGCGCAGATACCTGCGCATGCTGAGCGGGTGACACCAATGACATTGCAAATGATACTCTAACAACCAACACCACACCTGCATCCTTGCCTAGGTTCCAACACCTGCCTGGCTACCCTGCCTGTTGCTGTCTGTGATATGGCTGCTGCTACACAAGTATGGGGCGCACAAGTATCAGCCACACCGGCTTGATTCAGATCACAAGTGATGGATGCAGATGAAGTTTGAAGCAATCAACGCTGCTGCAACACACAGGAACTCTGCAATGAATCACAACACACTGGAGCTGTCAAGTCTGACATGTAAAACAACTCACACAAATACATCACTACACAGGCAACCGCAAACAAGAGACGCTGCGCTGTGGCTGCAGGTGCTCATCTTGAAGTTGTTTGCCAGGCATACCACGCAGTTTCAGGCGCTCAACCTCACGCCATCTGGTACAACCTGTTGTGATATAACTGCCGTCAACGCTTTATAACAGCAAGCATGCCGACACTTGCAACTAAAGGCATGGATCAATGCTCTGCATGCAGCAGGCTACAAACCCTGCCCTGACTGCGCTGTCTGCAGCTCCCGCCAACAGTCAGAGCTGCACCTGTCTTTCCACAAACTGTCACAACTCCCGTACACACCACCTCATGTACGTGCATGCCATACGAACACAGTTGCGGGTGTTTTAACAGCAACTGTGAGCAACATACACCAGGTTGCAGCACATGCCTAGGCCCAGTTTGCCAGGCACACCATCTTACGCCAATCAACAGGAGAGAACTGCCTCGCCCCCTCAGGCATACACACAGTTCCCAATACTAACGCACGACTAGCAGGAGCCCATAACACCGCTGACCATGGTTTGTCCTGCCCCTACCCCCGCAAGCCCCGCATGTAGAAGCACCTGCTACAGCTGCTACTCTGTTTCCTCGCACCTGCTTACTATCACAGTCTTAACACACTTGCTTGCAGGAACATCTGCTGAATGCCCTCACCCACCAAGGCGTGCTGTCCAATAGCACAGCACCAGCCTGAACTTACTGCTGAGTTGGTGCGCGGCAAAACGAATGCACCATACACCCTCTGCA
Source organism: Scenedesmus sp. ARA3 (assembly GCA_004335835.1). Classification (NCBI taxonomy): domain Eukaryota; kingdom Viridiplantae; phylum Chlorophyta; class Chlorophyceae; order Sphaeropleales; family Scenedesmaceae; genus Scenedesmus; species Scenedesmus sp. ARA3. The sequence continues at coordinate 45,995 of RWJK01001328.1, read as the reverse complement.
GCAGTCACCATGCAGCTGCTGCAGCTAGGAGCTGCAAGGGCTGCACCTAGACAGGCCTGACAACGCCAAAACACGACAGTGCACAACACACACAGCACATCAACCACGCCTCTCGCTGGTGTTTTGTGTCCTCAAAAGGTTATCGGGCAGCTCCCTATGAGAACATGCAATGAAAGACATGGTTCACACCCACCCACAGGTCCTCGCTCAATGAAACACCTACACCCACCCTCGCTGGCACAGACGCCTCATAGCATTGCCTCCTGCCACACGCAGGCTTACCCGCTTAGCCAGGCGCAGCGTGTAAGCCACGCTTGACGATGACACAGCTTTGGTGGCACATACATCACACCTAATAAAACACACTTACCACCCAGCCAAACCTGCCTCAGGCAGCAACCCACACACCAGGCATGTCCTGGCCAGCGCCACCCGAAGTCCAAGTAGCCCATCCAACACAAAACCTCCACAGGCTTATCCCAGCACACCACAGACCCAGCCACACGCCAGCAAGCCATGCTGAAGCAGATGACTCCGATTGAACTTCTGCTGTCCATGTGTAGCAGTCTGTGATGTGGGCAATTCCCGAGCCCTTGAACCCACCGCTGTCACGACTGACCCGTCCACAGCAAGTGGGGAGCCAACTGCTCAAGCAATCAAGCCACTAGGACAGCAGCAGCAGCAGCAGGCGTCACACCCGCAGGCTATAGCCTCCGCAGGCTATAGCCTCACTGCCCTGTCACCCCTTCAGCCTACACCCTCTTTTGTAGCAATGACCCTGCGCGGACCCCATCACCCCAGCCCTAAATAATATGCTTCTGCCAAAGATTACTGCTCCGCCTCTTCCTCCACAACAGAGCACTCCTCCTCATCTGTGCTGAGCTCCGCAATCTGGAACGACGCCACCTGATCCGCAGCAGCAGCAGCAGCAGCAGCAGCAGCCTGCAGCGGCGCACCACCCGCGGTGATGCTGCCCTCACGCTGCAGCCTGCACGCCACCCCCAGCTGACTGCCCACCCATGCCTCAACATCAGCTGCGCTGCGCCCAGCACACACCGCACCGGCGCTGCTGCTGCTGCCTACCCAGCCAGCGTTGGCTACTGCTGCTGCTGCTACAGGCCCAGCACAACTCCCAGCAGCAGCAGCAGCAGCAGCAGCAGCCAGAGGGGGCGTCAAAGGGGTAACAGGCTCGCTGCCACCACTCACCTCACCCCCACACACCTTGCCACACCAAGCTGCTGACATCTCTGCTGTGACCGTGCCGCTCCTGCTGTGCATGCTGCTGCCGCCGCCACGCACGCTGCCGGCAGCACTAGCATCACACTCACTCAACAGCTCAGACGGAGCAGAGCCCCTGCGCTGGCCTATCAAACTGCTGCTGCTGCTGCTGCCGTCTGTGGCGTTGCTGCCAGCAGGCCGATGCAGCACGCCATGCAGCTGCTGCATATCACTCTCTAGCCCAGCCAGGTTGCCCTGCAGCTGCTTCACCAGCACCAGGATGCCAGTTAGGCCGTCCGCCACAGCACCTGCAGCCACCACACCGTTGCTGCTGCCGGCACGTCCCAGCGCAGGGTCCCTGGCGGCAGCAGCAGCAGTCTCGTAGCCGCTTGCACTACCAGCCCACATTGCGTCGCACTGGAGTAAGTTGCGGGGCACTGCCGGGCAGCTATGCAGCAGCCGTCCGGGTTCTGCTGTGCTGTCATCATTGTGATGTGCCTGCAGGGCTGCCAGGCTAGGGCTAGGGATGCTCAAGATGCCGAGTGAGGTGTCATCATGGAAAGTGACACGAGGCGACGGCTGCTTGGCGCCGTGGCTGGCACAGCCTGCTGCTGCTGCTGCTGCTGCTGCTGGTGTGCCGGGCGGCGCTGCTGCTGCCCAGGGCAAGTGTGCTTCAACAGCATCACAGACGTGCTCACTCTGCTGCTGCTGTTGCTGAGCAGCTGTCCCTGACTCAGCAGCAAGGTGATGCAGCAGCCAGCCAGTGCTGTGTCCGTCAGGCGCAGCTGACTTGACCTGGCTAACACTACTGACATGCAGGAGGTGTGTTGCAACTCCGGCGATAGCCACATCATTGCAGTGGCTGGCATGCAGCAGAGCGCTGCTGGCAGCTGCAGCAGCGCTGCCGCCGCTATGCCTACCAGCAGCACCAGCAGCTGCTGCACTGCTGCCACACCTGCCGCCTGCCACAGTGCGTGTGGAGGCTGTATGTGATACATGCGCCTCTGCATCAGCACTGCAGGAGCTGCCACGCCTGATCGGGGAGCTGCTGCTGGCCCTGCGCCTCGCCCCTGACATGCCGGCACCGCCTGCTAAACCTGCTGCTGCTGCTGCTGCTGTACCTGCATTTGAAGCTGCATTAGCTGTAGCAGGCCTGCCAGTGCGTGTGCCAGCCGCGGGGCTCCTGCCTTGTGCTGCCACCCCAGCAGCAGCAGTTGCCGTGGCTGTACCTGCACCCTTGGGCGCCCTGATAGGCGACAAACTGCTTGCCCTCGGTCGCACCCTGCTGCTGCTGCTGCCGCAGCCGCCACTGCTGCCGCTGCCGCCTCCGCCACCATCAGCTGAGGACAGTGGGCTGCGGGCACCATCCCGGCTGCTGCGAGCACAGCCGCTGCCGCTGCTGCTGCTGCTTGCAAAGTTGCTCACCCAGCCCTTGGGTGAAGCCATCTTGCTGCGGCCAATGACAGTAGGGCTCACCCTCCCTGTGCCACCTGCTGCTACTGCTGCTGCCGCTGCAGCAGTGCCTGCCTTGCTGCTGCTGCTGGGTGTAGTGCTGCTAGCGGCTGCACCATTTACACTACGGTGCGGGGAAGCCGTAATGTTGATTGCTGCTGCTTTTGTAGGAGAGCCTGCATTGAGCCTGCTACCCCGCTGCTGCTGCTGTGGCTCTAGCAGCACAGCAGCAGCAGCAGCAGCAGTGCTGGTCCTGGGCAGTGTCAGTGTCACTGGGTCACTGTGCTGCTCTACTGCAGCTCCAGCAACTGCCCTGGGGTCATGCTGCTCAGCCTGGGTGCTGCCACCTGCCTCGCTGCTGCCACCCCTGCTGCTGCTGGGGCTGATCAGCAGCTGCTTGCCTGGGCCAAAGCGCCTCGCCAGCGGTACATCAGTCATCGCTGCTGCTGACAGGTCAGCAGAGCAAGCAGGCATGGGTGACGGGCTGAGGCTGCGCCGCCCGCTGCTGCTGCTGCTGTTGCGTGCAGCCACAGCAGCACCAGCCAAGCTTGCTGCTGCCTTGCTGCTGCTGGCTGGCAGCGTAGCTGTGTTGCTGCGTGCAGCAGTAATGCGCCCGCCGTTGCTGCTGCTGCAGACCACACCAGCGCGCTTTGCAGCAGCCTTGGTGCTTGACCCAGCGCCGTAAGTGCTGCTGCATCTCAGCTGCCCAGGTGCTGCTGCTGCTGCTGCTGCTGCAGGCGGGGCCTTGCTAGGGCTGCTGTTCCACTGCTGCTGCTTCTTGGGGCTCCCCAGCTGCCTCGCTGCACTGGGCTTGTCCCTGCACTTTGCTGCTGCTGCTGCTGCTGCTGCTGACAGACCGACAGGACTGCTGGCTCTGCCGTTTGCACTGGCACTGTTTGTCAGTCCTTTGCTGTCTCGAGGTGAACTTGGAGCAGAGCCTGCCGGACGCCACTCTGGTGTTGATGGCCTGCTGCTGCTGCTGCTGCCATTGCCGCTAGTGCCTTGTGCTGCGCTGGCTGCTGCTGCTGCTGCAGCACGTGCCTTGTCCATGCCTGGCAATGTGGGTGGCTTGTGCCTGTACATGCAAGGTGCAGGGTTCGCATCCCGGCTGTTGCACCCTGCGTGTTCTGCAGCCACATGCTCGTATGCGATGTCAGCATGGACGCCAGCAAGATCATCTTCTGCCGGCACTTCAAGCGATAATGCGGCTGCGCTGGCGGCAGCATGCATATGCCCAGGTGCTGCAGCACCAAGCAGTGTGTCTGCTAGGGCGCTGCTGCGGTGTTGCTGCACTGCCGAAACAGCGCCACACTCCCCAGGCTGCTCCTGCTGCTGCTGCTGCCGCTGCTGCTGCTGTTCGTTAGCTGAAGTATCACCTTGGGTGCTGCAGCTGCACAGCTGTGCCGTTTTGTGTACTGCCTGCTGGCCTACTGTATGTTTGCTCACGCCAGCCGCAGCCGCAGCAGCCACAGCAGCAGCTGCTGCTTTTGAGCTAGCAGCAGCTGCATACACGGCCTGAGGTGCCCTCGCAGCGACGCTACTGCTGCTGCCTGGGCAGCAGCAGCCAGGCACTGGCACTGACACAGCCCGCTGCGGCAAGATGCTCTGATGCCCTGCCACCAGGCCTGAGCCACTCGCCCTGCAGTGCGCTGCATCTGCAGCACCCGCACTTGCAGCCGCCTCTGCTGCTTGCACCACTGCTGCTGCCGCTTCATCCAGTGCCTCCTGCCAGCTGCTGGCAGCTGCTGGCGATGCTGCCAGGCAAGCCGACCCGCTGCGTGCCCTGATGGGGCTTCCGATAGCAGTGATGCTATATGCTGAGGAGCTGCGTGAGGACCACCTGGCAGTACCAGCCTCGCCGCACACGCCGTTTGGGTTGCATGCCGGGCAGTAATGCACGCGTGTGGAGAGGCGCCATGGCCCGGGAGGGCTAGCGGCAGCGGCTGCAGCAGCAGCAGCAGCGGCGGCAGCGGCTGCCGCACTATAGCTTGTGCTGCTGCTGGGACTGCCGTTGGCGCGTAAGCAGGGCTTGGTGCTGCTAGGGTTGGTGTGACGTGCGTTGCTTGCACTGCTGGTCTTGCGCCTGCTGCTTCCTGCTGCTTCTGCCGCTGCTGGGGAGCCGTCAGGTGATGTGGTGCTGCCAGCTGCATTGACAGGTGTAGCCGACCCAGCAGCTGCTGGTTGTGCTTGAACACCTTCCAGCTCTGTGTGTTCTCTGGGTGCTGCCGCTACACCTGCTGCTGCTGCTGCATCACATGCAGATGCAGCTGCACCAGCGCTGCTGTCAGGCCATACAATGGTTGTGACATGCTGGTAGACCTGGCCACATGCTTGAGCATCACTGACTGCATCTTCTGCATTACAGTGTGCTGCTGCCGTTGACAGCTGCTGCTGCTGCTGCTGCATTCTGTCAGCCTCACCACCAGCCAGCGTGCTGTGCGTGCTGTCCACAACAATGGTGATGCAGTCACTAGCACCAGAGCTGCTGCTGCTACTGCGCCTTGCACACAGCTCGTTGGTGTAGCTCGTGTAAGGACCAGACAATAGCACGCTGCTGCTCTCCTTCCGTGCCTGCATGCCAGGTGACACCAGCCTGCTCTCATCGCCTGCACTCTGCGCTTTACGCGAGCAGCTGACAGTGGTCCATGTGGCGCTGCTGCTGCTGCTGCTGCTGTCATGGCGTGCCGGGGTTTGCCCCGCACCTTCCTGCAGCAGTGGCTGCTGCTGCTGCCGCAGCTGCTGCTGGCGCTGCCACTGCATGCGGAGCGTCTCCCACTGCTCCTCCTCACCATGCCAGGCCAGCCATGGCGGCAGCACAGCAGCCGGTTCAGGCTGCTGCTGCTGCTGCTGCAGGCCACCTGAGAGGTCCACAGAAGAGTTCAGTGCTGCAACTCCTGCCAGCCCTGGCGCTTGCTGTTGCTGCTGCTGCTGTTGGTGTGGCAGACCAGCCAGGTCTACAGAGCACCTCAGCACAGGCTCGTACGCTCGCTCTGGCTGCGGCAGCGGCTGCCGCAGAAGTAACGGCAACTCTTCTGCCTCATGCTGCTGGTGCTGCTGCTGCTGCTGGTGGTGTTGACCTGGCTCTGGCATCTCATGATGCTGCCAGCCTGCATCTTCGCTGTCATCATCCAGCAGGTGCACCAGCCTCACACCAGCCGGCACAGATGCTGCTGCTGCTGCTGGCGCATCGTGGCCACTGCTGCTACCATGCCTGCCTAAGCTGCCGCTGCTGCTGCCGCCTCGTAGCTTGATGCTGCTGTTGCCGGCACTCAGCTTGCAGGAACCTATGCCAGATCTGCCACCCAAGCTACTGCCATGCACCCTGCTGTAGCCGCGTGGCGTGGTCCATGTGCCGACCAGCCCCTGCTGCTGCATTAGCATCTGCTTGGTGAACGCCCTGTTGCTGTTTACATTAGAGTCCGCGCACTGCAGCAGCAGGCTTTCAATGCTGATGCCTGCCGCAAGTGCCGCTGAAACCTGCTGCAGGAGCCTTGCCTTCTTGGCAGCACTCAGCACGTCCCCGCTGCCACCGCCCAAGCTACCACCGCCGATGCTGCTGGCACTGCTGGTCCTGCCACTCCTGCGCAACTCCAGCCTGCTGCTGCTGCTGCTGCTGCTGCCAAGCAGGCCGGCTGCAGCGGCGCTGTGGCTGCTGCCTGTGAGCTGCTCGGGTGAACTCCCGACAGCAGCATCAGTTGCACTGCTGTGGCCCCGTCGTCTCACTACAGCGCCTGCTTCGCTGCTGTTGCGGCTACCGCTGCTGCCCCCATCACCCAAAGCAGCTGCTGCACTGTACCCCCGGCGGTGTCCTGCCGCACCTTGTGCCAGCCCACCACCTGCGCTGCTGCTCCTGCTGCTACCTGCAGCAACCAGAGCACGGCCTTGCTGCTGCTCTTGCCGTGCTGCCAGCGCCATAACTGAAGCTTCTGCCAGCTGGCTAAGCAACCGGTCTGTCAGGTGCAGCTTACCGCTGCTGCTGCTGGTGTTGCCAGTCAGAGGCTTGCCTGCAATGCTGCTGCTGCTGGCACCATCCTCTAAGAGGCTCGGCAGCTGCCCACTGTGGTGTGTACTCCTGCGCCGCATGCTGACAGGGCTGCCGACGCTGCGCCTGGCACTGCTGCAGGCATCACCCAGCAACTGCCCGCCTGAGGCTTCACCTGCTGCCTCAACAATTGCACTGCGCCTGAATGAGTTTGAAGCTGACTCGGGCAGCTCACGCGCAGGCAGCAGCTGCTCCTCAAGTTGCAGCACAACATCTGCATAGGCACAGGTGCCACTGCCAGGCAGCTCATCATCGTCTGAGGGCAACAGCAGCGTCCTGCTGACATTGCTGTGCTCTGCTGTTGCTGCTGCTGCATGAGCCAGCATTTCCTGCAAGCCGCAGCTTGCAGGACAGCAGGCAGGGTCCTCTTCTGAGCTCAGTCGCCGCACAGACCTGCTGCTGTGCAGCGCTGCTGCGCTGCTCTCGTCCAGCAGCTGCTGCAGGCGGGAAGCTGTCAGCATGCGCTCCCACACGCAGCGCTCGCTGCGGTTTGCAGGAAGCACTGCCTCTGCTGCTGCTGCTGCAGCAGCTGGCTGTCCGTCATTTGCACTTGCGTCACTGCTGCAGCTGCACCGCCTGCTGCTGCACACCTCAGTGTGCCCCAGTCTGCTGTGCCGGTGGTTGCAGCTGCTGCTGGAGTGCTCTGCAGCAACGCCACCAACTGCTGCTAGCTCCTGCTCTAGCGCCGCTATGGCAGCTTCTGTTGCGTCTGCTGTAGTGTCTGCTGCTGTCAGTGCTCCTGAGTCTGGTTCTATGTTGTTGGTTATGGCTGCTGGGCTTGCACAAGCTGCTGCCTGCTGCTGCGGCGCCTCTGCAGCGGGTGAGGGCGCTTCTGAATCAACCTCGGCTGTTGATCCTGTAGCAGATACTATTGCTACTGCTGCTACTGCTGGTGATGTTGGTGGCTGTGCTTCATCATCCCGGCTGTTTCTTTCAAACAATTGTGTGAGCTCAGCCACTGAGTGCGCAGCTGCTAGCTTAAGGGAGCCTGCTATTGGCTTCGCCTCTGCACCCTCATCAGCTTTTGTGTGCTGCCCTATCTGCTGGTGTGCTGCCATAGTGCCTGCTATGCTTGCCAGCTGGAGTGTTGACACTGTACATGTCCGTATGTCAGCTCTGCCTGCCACTGCTGCTGCATTTACTGCTGCCCGTCCTGTCTGCAAGGTTGCAGCATCGTGCGACTGTTGCTGCGCTGCATCCGCTGCACTGAGGAGCCCACTGCTACTCCCCTGAGTGGCTTCCTGCAGGCCCGATCCTTGCTGGATTAGGCTGCTGCTGACGTCCTCACAGCACTGACTGCTGTTGTTGCAGGCCAGAACCTGTTGATCAAACACAGCAAAGCATCAATAGTCCGAGATGCACCAGTAAACAAGTTCTGCTGTTGTGGCACATCCCTGCAGCAGTGCCACTGCTGTGCACACCAGCAGGCTGGTTAAATACAGGTTTGATCAGATGAATAGCTTTCCTGCAAGCTGTGGTGCAGGCACAAGGTCCAGTGAGCAGCGGCACTCACCTCATCGCCTAGCAGCTGCTGCTCTTGTGTGAAGGCTGAAGCAGCTGATGCAGTGGCACCTTCTGCTGCTGCCTCATCGGGGCAGCGTGCTGCGCTGCTGAGCTGCATCTGGCATGCGTCAGTGGCTGGAGATATACTTGCAGGAGCAACAGCTGCTGCAGCTGGTGCTGATGCCAGCAGCAACCGCACCCATGGTTGGCCACCCTGCTCCTCAACAACCTGCAAGTAATCACACATGATACTGAATGTGTTTGTTGTACAAGGGGGAACTCAGCAACTTCAACTGCAGTACAGCATGTAGCTCTGCTGCCGCCGCTATCTGCACAGCAGCTGCTGCCCTTGGTCCTGGCATTACGCTGGCACGCCGTTGAGGTTATGTGCCAGGCCTCACCAGCTTGACTTGTATGTTGCTGCTGCATCCGGCGTCACATGCTTTGCCTCCTTTCTTTTCGCTCTTGGTGAATGTGATGCTGGCTGTGCAGTGGCCATCATTGTCAAGAGGCACAGCATCTGCCTGCTGCACTGCAGAGTCTGACTGCTGCTGCTCTGATGGCTGACCATCGAATTTCCCTGTGGAGCTGTCGTGGTTGGATAGCGTTCTGCCAGGTCTAATGCAGCAGAGAGTCTGCATGGTGCTGCTCATGCCACTGTACCATGACCAAGCTGGCACAGCTCCCAGCCTGTTTTCGCTACACTTGTGATGGCAATTTGCGGTTCACAGCTGCCATGAAACTAGACTCAAACATTTTCCAACTGTTGATGGCAGGGCCAGGAGCTGCCAGCGACTGTTTGAACTGGCAGGACGAGTTGAAGTGCTGACCAAGACTCCACAAGCAGTGCTAGCAAAAACGATTAAACCATGTATTGGGGCAATAAAACACTCGTACTGCGTCTGCACAGTGCCGGGTGCAAAAACGCAGGCCCGGTACAGCGACGAACGAGAGCAATACTCAACTCTGATCTCGTCGGCTGCAGCTCATAACGCGCCTTTAAAGCCACCATGCCTGGAACTATTACTGAGACGGGCGTGACAGGTGGGTCGAGCGATCGCTATCTGCGCAGGGCTAAGCCCGGCTTGCCAGACTGTAGCTCATGACTGATAACAGTTGCAGATGTGCCAGCAGTGCATACCAGCACTGCAACGGAGTGTCGTTGCTTATCATGTATGTGACTTCCTTCAGACTAACTGCATTATCTTTAAACGAATGGGGAGCTGCAGCTGCTGTACACCAAGGCTGCTTGATGCAGCATGGACTGCCTACACTCCACTCAAATCAGCTGCAGCATGCTTGCATCAGTACACAGCCACACAGCTGAACTGGCGCACATGTATGCCAAGCAGCAACTAAGGACTCCACTTGAACTAAATGCCAGAACACAAAATGATCACGCAAGATGAGCATAGTGAAAGATGCACAGGCTGCCGGCCTGGCCACCTATCCTGGGCACAAACAAGCAAAACCGCATGTTGAAGATCAGTATGTTGTGCTCTGCACACATGTTGCCTGACATCACCATGACCAACATGTTGCCAGTAAAGCCCTGGCAGCAATATCATTGGCCACTAATACGGGGAGAATGACACACATCCCGTGTGGTGTTCACTTCCCCCTCCACCCCAACCCCCACCCACCCTCACCAATGCCTTCCCCTTGAAATGGTCCCTCTTCTACACAGGTGCAGTCATACACAGTGCTCGCATCCAGTTCAAGCACCAAACCATCACATGGTGTCCTCCCCAGCTCCCCTGCTGCCTCGTGGCATTGGAGTAAAGAACGGCGTGCCTGCACTGTCTGCAGCACCAGCAGTGCCCCTGCTGCTGCCACCCTTGCGAGCATTGCCGGACTGCGGCGTGGCCCAGGCATCTCTCTCAGCTGCCGCTGCCGCCGCTGCTGCTGTAACCCGCTGCTGCAGGGCTGCCTGTGGTGATGTACTGAACCCGAAGCCTAGTGGTGTGGACATCGCTGCTGCCGCACCACCACCAGCACCGCCATCCACCCTGCGCTGTACGCGCAGCAAGCTGCTGCTGCTGCTGCTGAAGCCGGCCGCTGGCACAGAGCTGGTGCTGCTGGGTGTAGCTGCTGCTGCGCCTCCGTTGAGGGTGCCTTCTGAGGTGAGGCTTGCCACAGATGCCGAGGTTGCCTCCAGCTGCAGCCCTCCAGAGGCGCTCAGGTTGGTCCGCACAGCCTGCTCGGCACGGTCCTGCAAGCGTCAGCGTGGCTGGCGTAACGACTGCAGTTGACTGACGCATGCATGCAGCAGCTGCTTGACCACCAGTGCACACCCAGAGGCTGCCACCTGATGACATACAGTCCTGGCGCATTATGCAGCACAAGGTGCAGATGCAGCTGGGCACTCCTAGCCTGCACCCCCTGCTGATGTTGGTCACCCTGCAGATTATGCTGCCCCTACCACTGCAAACAAGCAGAGCTATGAATCACCCGCCAAGACAGCACGTGCACTCACCCGCTGCTGCTCCACATACTTCAAGCTCTTTTCCAGCTTCTCAATCTGCCCCTGGATCTTAGCCCGCTTTTCAGCGTTCATCTTCTTTGTCTTGGCGCTGATCTGCTCCTTCAGCGTCTCAAGCTTGGCCTTGATCACATCCAGGCCTGCACCAGCTGCTTGGCTGCTGCCACCTGGCGTGAAGCTGAGCCCCTGGGCAGCCGCAGCACCAGCAGCAGCCATTGCAGACGCCACACTGGGAGTCAGCACGCTGGGGCTGACTGCCAGCTGCGCTGCCAGCTCCTGCGCTGCCTTGTACGGCGTGGCAGACTGGCCCAGCAGCGCCTGGGAGAGCTCTGCGGGCGCTGGCGTGCGCAGGGAGGATGCGCTTGCATGCTGCTGCTGGCCAGCAGGGCCGGGTGCCGTGGTAGCAATGTGCGTAGCAGAGAGCCTAGGTGCTGGCTGGCTGGCGGTTGCGCCGCTGCTGTCCCTGGCAGCTGCAGCGTGCTGTGCAGAGCTGGGGGTGACGGGGTTTGCTGTGCTGCCTGGTCCATGCACATAGGTGAACGCCGCATTGCCCTCGTCCTGCATGCAGCATCACATGCAGCGTCCACAGCGTGTCAGTGAGCATAGCATGCTGAACATGATTCTGTTCTTACAAGCCTTAGATTGCATGCTGCTGCTACGCCATGAACACCACAGCAGCCATCACAGCTGTCTGCCCAGACAGTCTAGTAGTGCCTGTGCCCTCACCTGCAGCCGCTGGATCTGCTGCTTGACGTGCTGCAGCTCCACCACCTGCTGCTGCAGCTCAGCAGCAGCCTTCTTCAGCTCCGGCAGCCGCGACACCTCCTGCGCGATCTGTGCGTTCTGTGCCCGCAGCTGGCGCACCTTGTCTGCCAGCTGTGCCAGCTTGCGGTGCTCCAGCTCGAGCTCGTCCAGCATGTCCACGGCAGCCTGGGTTACGCCAACAGAGCAGATCCAGTGCAAAACATTATAGTCAGAACAACACTACAGCTTGTGCAAGGAGCTGGGGAGGTGAAGTATTGTTCATCTTGTGCCAGAGTGACTGCTGCCTCATGCGAGCAGCTGTATCAGAAAAGCACTGGACCAGCTGGATGCTACAGGCGCACATGTGACGTAGCAGTCAAAAGGCCCCTTTCACAATCAGCTGGACTCAGCACAGGTCGCCGCAACCACAGCAACAGCTCGCACCTGCATCCGTGGAATCTCCTCCTGCAGTCGCTGCGCACGCTGCGCACGCCCCGCAAGCGCGTCATACTCCCGCTGCAGCATGGACACCTCCGCAGTGATGGCGGCTTGCATCTGCAGCGCCTGCTGCAGCTCTCGCCTGCTGTCTTCCAGGCGAGCAATCTCCGCCCGGTAGTCCAGCAGCCGCTCCTCAACACCCTGCAGCTCTGACAGCTGCTTCGAGGCCTCTGCCAGCTGCTGCCGCAGCGGTGACATGTCACGCACACGCTGGCGCAGCCGCTCCAGCTGCTGCTGCAGCTGCTCAGCCTCTTCCACGCTGGCCAGCAGGCTGCTGCGCTCCTCCTGCAGCTTGCTCAGCTCCTCAGCCTGCCAAGCATGGGGTGTGTGTGGCGTAGGGGGGGGGGCAGCAGCAGAGTCAGCACTGCTTAAGCCATTCATCTGCAGCTCCATGCTGCTGAAGCCAACATGGAAGCAGCATGCCATTGAAACTGGTCACAAGCACCAATACACATCACATAGAGCTTGCCGGCTACCCGCATGCAACACATGCAAGTCAGCTTATCTAGGCACACACACATCGCTCAACACGCACCTTGGCCTGCAGCTGGCGCGACTGCTCCAGCGATGCCTCGTGTGCTGCCTGCAGCTGCTGCAGCTCTTCCTGCAAGGCAGGCAGGTCTGCAACCACCTCCCGCATGCGGCTGACCTTCACGCGCAGCTCAGCGGTCTCCACCAGGTCTTCCTGCAGCTGCTGCTGCTGCGCCCGCAGCGCATGCAGGTCACTGGCCTGTGGGTTGTCATGCAGCAGCGGCAGCGGTGAATTGTCAGCAGACGTGGCAATTGACGCGGAGTAATGCAAGACATGCACGTTGGCGTGTGGGCTGCGGCTACATCAGCTCAACCAGATCTATTAGACGAGCCGCAAACTCTCCCTGCATCGTGCAGCTGCTGGAGCGAAGTAGCAGTTGTATGCTGCGCTGCTGTCCACCAGTGCATGCGCCACACCAAAGGCAGCCCCTCACCTCAACCTGCAGCTGTGCGATGGCGCAGCGCAGCTCTGCTGCTTCCTTGGCTGCAGGCTGAAGCTGCTCGCGCTGCTCTTGCAGGGCCTGCAGCTCCTGCTCAGCACCAGAAATGCCAGCCAGCACCTGCTGCAGCTCCTGGGCCTGCACGCAAGCAGCGGGCACAATGGGGTGTTATTATTGCGTGTAACAATTGCAGGAGAGGCTTGTGTTATCCAAGTTCACGCACATCCTGCTCGGCTGCGTGGCTGCAAGCACTCTTGCAGGCATGCTGTGCACACAGCAGCAGTTGTCACTGCTGGAAGAGCAGGGTGTTGCTGCTGTCACCCAACCAGCCTGCTTGTAGCCTACCTGTGCCTTGACCTGCTGCAGTCGCTCAACATCAGCTGACAGCCGCTCATTCTGCTGTGCAAGGTCCTCCAGCTGCATTGCCTCATCCTGCATGCCAACAAAGCACATCATGTGCTTGAATGCAAAGGCCAGCAGCCACAGCACAAAGAGCAAGTCTGCCTGCCAAGTTGCTGCTGCACCAGCACACAGCCAGATGCAGAATGCTGCCAGCATTTCAGCTAGGCAAGAGCATATTGCATACCGTACTCGCATACAGATTCATTGTCCTTGAGTGTGCAGCAGTTGCAAGCGCAAGCAGGCGCAGCACAGCCGCCAGTCCCAACCCACCTGCAGCCGCTGGTTCTCCTCCTGCAGCGCAGGCAGCCGCTGCGACTTGTTGCGCAGCACGCCGTTATCCTCCCGCAGCAACTCCACCTGCTCGCACAGCTCATGCAGCTGCGCCTGGTCCTTGCGCAGCACTGCCAGCTGCGCCACCAGGCCGGCCATCTCTGCGTTCTCCCTGCGCAGGCTCTCCAGCTGCTGCACCTGCTGCAGCAGCAGGCTGTGCTCTTCCTGCAGGGTGCAGATGCAGCAGGAACATGTTGATTTGCACTCTCGTCTGTCACGGTTGCATGTACGAAGTGGTGCCGGCAACAGTCCGTGAGTGCAAGAAAGCCCCTCAAGGTGACACATGGGTGCAGCAGCTACGTTGCGCAGGCTGCACAGGCACCCCACATGTAGGCAAGTTAGGACATTCAAAGCACCGCACAGTCCTGCATCGCACCTTGATGGAGGGCAGGTGTGCGGCCTCCTGCTCCAGCTGCTGGTTGTGCCTGCGCAGCTCCTGTGCAAGCTCTGCCTGAGGCTTCAGCTGCATCTGTTCCTCCCGCAGCTCCTCCATGTTGTGGGAGATGAGCCGCAACTCACTGTTGAGCGCTGCCAGGCGCTCGCACTCCTCCATCTGTGCCGAGAGCTGCTCGTGCTGCTGCTGCAGGGCAGCCAGCTGTGCTGTGCTGCCCTCCATTGAGACCACCTGAAGGGCCAAACCATCAGCAGCGGGGCAATGATGAGCACAACCCCAGCGCCGTACAATCATGCGCGCTATGCAGGAGCTGCGCAGAACAGCTGCAGTCTGTGCGGCGAAGAATGCAGCTCACAGCAACAACGCGTGTAGCATACACATGGAATCTTGCAGCTGTTTCCTTGGTGCATGCTAGCAGGACCACAACACCGATGAACTTATAGCTGCCCAGGACACATAAGCCCCAACAGCTAGATGTGCCTGCAGTCTCACCTGCTCTTCCAGCAGCTTCTTGTGGCTGTGCATCGCCTCCAGCTCCCGCGCCTGCTCCCGCAGCAGCTCCACCTTGCTGCTGATCTTGGTGCGCAGCTTTCCGGCCTCCTCCTCCTGCTGCTGCAGCTGCGCCAGGTTGGCGTGCATCGCCTCCAGGGCAGCTGTCTGGCCCTGGCATTCGTCCTGCGACAAATACAAACAGAATAGCAGGCAGGCAGAAAGGCAAGCGCGGCGTTAACATTGTTGGCTAGCAACTGAGAACAAATCATTGCAACTACAGTGCAGGGCACGCTTTCCTGCAGGGCGTTTTTGGCAGACAGCTCCTTGGCAGCAACAGCTTACACTGGAGCTTGAATTTTCTAAGCAATGGGCGACCAACTGTATACCTTAAATACAGCTCCCAAGTTGAAACTCACTGCTGCTCGTGCAGCTGTCGAACAACCTGCTACTTGAAGCTCGACTAAGCTGGCAGAGCCTCACCTGCATGGCCTGCTGCTCCTCTGCCATCTGCTGCAGCTCATCCACTTCCTGGCGGAGCTGCACCAGCTGCTGCGGCACGCCCGCAAGCTCCTGCATGCGCTGCTGCAGCTGCGCAACCTCAATGGCATCATGCTCCAGCTGCTGCACTGTCAAGCGCAGCTCCTGCAGGCCAGCAGCTGCTGCAGACAGCTCTTCGCAGCTCTGCTGCATCACAACAAAGCTGTCCTGCAAGCTGTCTGCGTCACCGCCTGCGTTTGTCTCCTGCGCCTGCAAGTTGGACCAGCAACGGCAGCAGCAGCACTTGAGTGTGCAGCCACAAAGCAAGACGTTGACACAACATTTGAACGTTGACTCAATACACCACCAGCAGCACTGTACAGGGAGCAGCTGTCTGGCATCAGTTGATATTAACGGCGTTGTAGCAGCAGCAGCAACCTCACACAACCTGCGCATCTGTCAGCTCACCTCCGTAGCAGCCATGTCAGCAGCAGCAGCATCAGCATCAGCCGGGCTGCCGCCAGCCAGCAGGTCCAGTGCCGGCTCTGGCAGGTCGCTGTCAGCCTGCGGCGACCTGTCAGCGGGCTTGGGCTTGGCCACCAGCTGTTGGTCGCACTTGATGACTGCGGAT
Source organism: Scenedesmus sp. ARA3 (assembly GCA_004335835.1). NCBI lineage: Eukaryota > Viridiplantae > Chlorophyta > Chlorophyceae > Sphaeropleales > Scenedesmaceae > Scenedesmus > Scenedesmus sp. ARA3. The sequence goes on along the minus strand of RWJK01001328.1, from coordinate 30,359 downwards.
GACGCTGGTGCATCAGCCGCATCGCTGATACGGCGCTGTAGAGACACAAAGGAGCAGCGGCAGGCGGCTGTCAGCCATAGAGTAGGCAACTTGTCAAGCCTGGGGCAAATAATCTGTAATCGATGCGCAAGGAAACAGAGCATGCAACCTACACAGTCTTGATTTTACGTGTTTGACATCTGTGGTAAGTGCTGCTGTAATATGTATCTGCAATTATTTGCTGTAGCTGCTGGGCGTTGCAGCTTTTACTGTCTACACACAGCCAAAGCATGCCCAGCAGTTTCCTGCAAGTGATGAGAGGAGTTCAGTGGTGCTGACGGGCAAGCCAGCTCAACAACAGCGGAGCACTAGCTTACCAGCAAAGCATGGCCTGGCGTGGAAGGGCTCCTGGCTTGCAGCGCTGCTGCTCGCTGGTTCAAATCCTGGGCTGTCTGCTCAACACTGTGGCGCCAGGCTGCCTCCCTGTGCTTCTGCTGCTGCAGCTGCACCTCCAGCTGCTGTGTCTTTGCTTGTTCTATGCCAAGCTCCCGGCGCCATAGGGCGTCATTTACCTTCAAAGCCTGCTGCAGTTGCTTGCAGCGGGCTGCAGCCTTTGCTCTGCTGCTGCGGCTGTGGGCATAGATTGCAGTGCACGCCACTGCAAGCACAGCGCACATAAGCCATGCTACGGTGCTGCCAAGGGTTGTTCCCACTGGGCTGCCAATTAATATGGGTGCATGGTGCTTCTGCCGCAGCAGCTGGTCCCGCAAGTCCAGGCTCTGTCGGCGCGCTGCAGCCAGCTGCTGCAGCAGCACCCCCACTGCCTGCGGGTCACAGGCAGCATCGCAGGCACCTGCGGGCGCTGCAGCAGCTGTCCTGCTGCCCAGATAGTTGAAGTCCCATGCTCCAGCAGTACAGGTGAGTGCTAAGCACGCCCCCAGCAGGAGGCAGAGAGCGGAGGAGCTGGTCATCTTGTCTGTTGTTGTTAAGTGCCCATGGTGTTGGTGCACACTGCCGCCGAGTGGATTGCTGGAGCCGTAGTGAGTTTACAGCTCGCTGGATTACGCGAAGACGATGAACGACCTGCTTAGCGGTGCTCCATGCAAAGCGTGCTCGGCTTTGCTGCTGGTCCAGTGCGCTGCGAGCCCGTCAGCACTCAGAACTTGAGGATCACCCACATTTCATTGAACTTAATCGGGACAAGACAGCTGAAAGCATCGACCAGGCAAGAATGATGAAGGCGGATGCTGACCACCGTATGTCCAAGTTCAGGCGAACCAAGGGATATGCAAAACAAAGTCGCTTATAAACCAAGTTCCACCAAAAAGCAGGTGTAGGTTGTCTTCAGGCTGTGGGCTGTTACTTCCAATTTGAATGCCCGGTTGCAGCAGCATTGAATACCCCTGCCAAATGGCCTCGCTGGCCCTGATAGAACGAATTTGCGATGTCATGTGTATTGTTACCGGCTTCAGCCTAGGCCAACTCTGCCTGTGGCAGCAGCCATCGCATGCGTCACCTGAGGGCACCCACCTGTGCTGAGCAGGGACTGCTGTGCTTGCCGCTGCGATTCCTGTCAGCATGGCTCCAGCTGCCAACAACTGGCAGGAAGATGCAACATTCACGCAATTCAACAGTATCAACTCATAATGCATATGTGTTGTCCTCATCTCTGGACACCTGCTTCATCATGGAAGACACCTGATTCCATCATGGCATGGTTGGCATGGTGCCGCCAAGCATGATGGTTCACATGCTTTTAAAGCGACGCCTGCACTGTGCAGCACTGTTAGAGGTGTGCCAACACCAAGAAAGTAGGGCTGCCATTGCAGAGCTTGGCGAGGTGCCACAGTGTGCATGAGGGCTGCCGACTGGCAACATGCTCACCGCTGGATGTCATGCAACCTGCTGTGGCGAGATTTGTTGGTACTCACCGGCGTATGCGCCATACCTGTGGTACTTTCATTCTCCTACTTTTACTACTTTTACAAGTCTTGACCTTGGCAGAGTGCCTCCACAGCAGTGCAGCACGTGGTAGCAGTGCTGCATGTCACTGAAACTTTGGAGTGTTGCACGCAAGCCTTCAGGGTTCAACTGTGCATGGGTCAGACTCGACTGTGCATAACTTGAAGCGCATTTTTATATTTCACCATATGAAGGCTAACGAGTTCTATTGCATGCTGCAGCTGCATGAACCGCACCGAATGTGTCGGACGAGTTGCCACGGCACTGCTTGTTCTGCGTGAAACACTCTCGAGGCTCTTCAAGTCTCAAACAAGTTAATAAACTATATACTTTGACTGGTAGATGCTCACAGTGACCATGAGTGGCCTGCGCTCTCTGCTGCTGCCTCGACACACCTGCCTTATGCCACCCCGCAGCCTGGGCAGCAGCAGTGCACTCCAATCGCAGCCGGTGGCGCATAAACAACAACTGTTGTTGGGTAGCTGCACATGCAGCCGTAGACAGCTGGCTTCTAAGCAACAGCAGCATGCAGCAGCCACAGCGCCTGCTGCTGCTGCTGCCGCCAGCAGCAGTGGCAGAGCACGCAAGCCGCAGCAGCCGCAACACAAGCTAGCAACGCCAAGCAGTGATGCAAGTAAACAGGAAGCACCAGAGCAGCAACAGCAGCAGCAGCAGCAACTGCCAGAGTTGCAGCTGCAGCTGCCTGAGCCCACTAATGTCCAAGTCAAGACAGCAGAGTTTGTCAAGAGCAGTGTCAAAGTGGGCGACTGCCCGCTCGCCAGATATCCAGAGTTTGCAGTAATCGGGCGCTCCAATGTTGGCAAATCCTCACTCATCAACATGCTGACCAGCCGCAAAAGCCTGGCCATGGTGTCCAAGCAGCCTGGTGAATGCCACACGAGTGATAGCTACAGCATGGCGGGCAATGCGCAATAAGCGCGCGTGGCTCAGCCGTCAAAACCTTTTGTGCTTGACGCTGCATGGTCTGATGTTCATGCATGCAAACCTGGATGCAGTCAGCAGGCACAGCTGTGCAGGATATGACATCTTGCAGCGTGGTCGACTATGCTGGCGATTCTGCAGGAGGTTCGAGCTAGCTTGGAAGGGTTATGCAGGCAGAGCACATGGTCGCATTGATCAACAGTAGCAGCAGCAGCCTGGGTAACATTGACAGCAGCGTGAGGTCTTGTGCATCCGTGTGACCGTGTCTGTACTTGCTGTTTGGTATCCTTCATCACACCTTGCAGGCAAGACGCGCTGCATCAACCACTTCCTCATCAACAACAGCTGGTACCTGGTGGACCTGCCTGGCTACGGGTGAGTGCGAACAATTCATCCGCAGCTCATGCTGTTTCTGCCTGACATTCAGCCAGCAGCTCATGATGTTTTGCCAAAACATTCAGCCAGCAGCTCATGATGCTTTTTCCATGACACTCAGCCTGCAGCTTATGATGCTTTTCCATGACATTCAGCCAACAGATCATGATGCTTCTCCATGAAATTCAGCCAACAGATCATGATGCTTCTCCATGACATTCAGCTCGAAGCTCGGGCATTTTTTCCATGACACTCAGCCAGCACAGCCAGGCTACTGAAGTCGTGTCTGACACATGCTGGCAGTTTCAAGCCAGCGGCGAATCAGGTTGTGGCCTATGTGCTACCGCTAAGGTGGCACGCAGCACACCCGCTCCTTCGTGCTGCTCAGCTGATGTATGTATCGCTGTATCTCATGCCGCAGATACGCGCGCACCGGCAAGGAGAACCGCAAGGAATTTGAGTGGTTCACCAAGAACTTCTTCCTGCAGCGGCCCACGCTGACGATGGTGCTGCTGCTGATTGACAGCAGCATCCCTCCGCAAGCCATTGACTTGGAGTATGCTCAGTGGCTGGGCGCTAAGGGCGTACCCTTCTGCATTGTGTTCACCAAAGCAGACAAGCGCAAGAAGGGCGGCAGCAAGAAGCAGGCAAATGTGACAGCGTTCAAGCGCGCGCTGCTGCAGCAGTGTGGGTTCACAGCTGTGCCGCCGTGCATTTCTACGAGTGCCAGCAGCGGAGACGGCAAGCAGGAGCTGCTTGCCTTTGTGGCGGGCCTGAGGGTGCTATTTGAGCAGCAGGGTGGGGCGGCAGCTGGCAGCAAGCAGGTGAACCAGCCGGAACAGTAGCAGGCTGTGGCAGCAGGCGGCAGCAAGCAGGCAGAGCAGTAGTGGGCTGCTGCAGTAGCTGGCCGTAAACACGCGGAGCAGTAGCAGGCTGCTGTAGCAGCTGGTAGCAAGCAGGCGAAGCAGTAGCAGGCTGTGGTGCATCACACATAGAGAGCAGCAACAGGAGTGTTCTCCGTTCTAGCATAGTGACAAATGGGGCAAACTGCTGCATTAAATTACTGCTGCATGCAGTTGGTGCACAGCATCCTGCAGGATGCGCAGCTGGGCACTTGGTTGGCTGGCACGTTGGCAACAATGAACATATCATTGACACCTCGTCATCGCTGACAAGCTTGCCAGCAGAGGCTCTGCCCCCTCTGATATGTATGCTGCACCAAGGCTGCACTACAATATTTGCGGAGGTAGGGCAGGCACGCCATGTTGTGCTCGTTACACACTGATTCGCTGCGTTGCTCCAGTGCGAAGCACCTGACAGGAGCTTCGCCAGCAGAATGAGCAGGCCTCTTCAGGAGTCTGCTCATTCGACAGCACATGGTACCATACCGGTGTGCTCATAAGCATATGATCATGGCGCTCGTCTGGGCTGGTCCTTTGTGTTGTGTGGTTGTTCGTCTGTGTAATTACTCCTTGCACAGGGACAGGACATGTGTGCACTATGTGCTGTTCAGAGGTGTTGGAGTTCCGCAGAGCAGTGACCTCAACAGCAGTGACCTGCAAGGGCAACTGTCAGGTCAGGTGACACCCGACAGGTGTGGGTGTGCTTGATTGCCACGACTATGCAATTGGCCCCGGTGATCCCACATATCCACATATCCACATTAATTTCAACTTCTGCCAGGCTTCAAGCACTTTTCGGCGTGCCTTGTATGTAAAGTACGTGAGGCTAATGGCGCCTACGATTCACCTGGCCCTTTACGCTTGCCGTGGGTGCAGTTTCAGCTCCAGTGAGGTGAATCTGGGTTTATAAAAGGCTGTTTAGAACTTGTTGCTGTGAATCACAGCTAAGCACGTGGCCGTGATCGGCTGAACTGGACGGCCAAACCCCAGTCCTGCTGCACCAGCACATTACGCGCGCCACCATGGAGGCTGATGTATGCACATAAACAATCAAACATATACAAAAGAGCGTTCCGAAACATTAATATGCCTGAAAGCATCCGTACGCTCAGGTTGCAGTGAGTCAACTTCGACTGTATCGCTTGTCGATCTTGCGTGAGCCACGAGATGGTACAACTGTTGAGCCAAACTTGTATAAAAGACTGCAAGCTGCAGTTCTCCAATCACACGCACTCATCTCTGCCTCCCTTCCGGTATCACTGCAAGTCAAACAAACAGCATGGCCCGTGTTGCAATTATCGTTCTGCTCGCCCTCGTGGCTGGGGCTGGAGTCGCAAACGCAAAGCTTGCTATCTGCAACGCCAAAGCCAGGCCAGCGAAGCCCACAAATGTGGTGGTCACGCGCAACATGATCACTCCCCAGGGAGCAGGTGAATCTCGCTGGAAGCCTTCGTCGAGCAGCGTGCGGAGTGCCCATTACATGCGTTGCCTGTTTGAATCTTTCAGTGAATCGTGGCTGTAAATCTTAGCCAGCTGCTCACTACCACCATGGGGTGACTCTGGTCTCGGCTCACGACATAATCACCTCCGCTGCACCTCGCGAGAGGGGATACCCTGTGCCTGCACTGTGGCTGCTAACGATTATTTCTCGCTGTGCTGCAGAGTTGACTGTGCAGTGGAGCAACCCCACCACGGGTGACACTGGCTGCATCGACTTCTTCAGGTATGGCGGGATTCCTCTGCACGTGTGACTCTCATGGCTGATCAACTCTGAAGCTCCACCAGATGGTCACATACTAGCTGCTGTATTTGTTATTCAAGTAACACAATCAGTGCTGGCAGTTGTAGAGCGAGCCCCGTCCTAGGATAACCTTAGAAGAGCATGTGCCACATCGGCATGCTGTGCTGTTTGCTTCAACAGCCCCTGATGAGATCCTGCGCTGTGCCGAGCCACGGCAGCCATGGATTTGCAAGTTCATTGCTGGTGCCAGTGCAGCATCTCTAAGGTACAGAGCCCTGTACAGCCCCCAGTGAGCCGTTACTAATCAATGACATCTGGTGCGTCAAACTGCTGCATTCCTGCAGGGTGCAGACCTTCATCAACGGCAAGCAGGTGTCCGAGGATGGAGTGCAGCTGTCCAACCCCACCCAGATGACTGCGTCCCTGCTGAAGAAGGGCATTCAGGCCAACTCTATGGTCGGCTGCAAGTGAGTACTGTCGCTGCGCTGTACACACACTTGCCAGGCTTCTGCAGTAGTGGGCAGCACCGTCGCAACTGTAGATGTACTCGCAGCTTAACCAACCGGCGTGCTGCTGCTTGCGCTGCATGCTGCTGAGCAGCTGCTATGCACGATAACAAGGCAAGCGCTAGCTCTGAGCTGGCACCTCAACTTGAGGCGCAGTGTGAGGCAGCTTGTGGCTGCAAACCTGTTGTAACTGTACTAGCAGTGCCAGGTGCATGCACGACTGCATCAGCAGCACGTGGATGCAGGAACAGTGCTGTTTGTGCAGCCCTGTAGCTCGCTGCCAGCGTTGCGCGTCATGCACACGCACTTTTAGCCCACTGCTTTCAAGTTGTAAAACGCAAACTCTCCCTCAGGGCTTTGCACCTTGACATGCAGACTGAATGCGCCGCCGTGTCTGCTGCGCAGGGTGTACGCCATGAACCGCGCCACCCAGAAGAAGTCAGACATTGCCTCCTCCAGCTCTGTGAAGGCAGCATCTGGCGGTGCCACCACTGGCCGCCGCCTGATGGCATAAGCCAGCACTGCGTGCCTGAAGGCTGCTGACGCGGCAGCTGCAGCCTGCTGGCCTGTGCAGTTGGGCGCAAGGCTGCATGTGCAGGCGTGCATGTGCAAGGCTGCATGTACAGAGCGACAGGCTGCGGCATGGCAGTCCAACGAATGCGAAGAAGCCTTCGAGTCGGACTCGACAGGAACAGGGTTTGCACTGCTGCAGCGTTCCTGGATACTGTTGGCGTTGAATGGTGTGTAGCGCTTGAGACTGTTGCCAGTTGTTACAATGAAATCCACGCAGTGCTTGTTGTTGGTAGTCACCTTGATGCAAAAATGCGTTGACGAGGCCTTTTCAGGGTGCTGTGCAGTGCACAGACTCCAGATGCTGTGTTGCATCACCAGCCGCCCACTTGAAAGACTAGGGAAGAATGCACTCGCTTGGGAGTACCCTTGCGTTTGCGGCAGTGGCGGCCGCAGGAGCCTGTTTTAGTATCGTTTGTGCTCACCGTCTTAGTTGTTACAAACAGCAGAACTTGGTAGCTCCTGAGCCCAAGGCTGCAGGCATCTTGCTGCAATCACAACGGTTGTAAATGAGACAAAGGTATTCAATTGGTACAACGTGCAAGCAGGTCCACAACTTCAAGTATATGCAGCATAATGAGAGTCACTGGCCGAATCCAGTGGATGGCTGATGGATCAAGTGGTTGCCCAATGAGCCTGTCATTGGCTCGAAAACGGGCTGTGTTCCCGTCGTAACACACAAATTGTGAGTACTCACATGGCCTGAAGTGGTCCCCCAAAAGGCCACCATGGCTGCTGAACCTCAGATTGCAAGCATGTGCAGCTCCTGCTTCTGCTCCTATGTGTCTTTTGTGGCAGACCTTATATTACTCTGTCTGATAGTAACATGACTCTGGTGTCCCTGATCATCCCCGGCCGGGCAGTTGTTACAATGCCGTGAACCAGCGGGCCGCCCTCCCGCAGCTGTGTCATCTTACTAAGATCTTACTAAGATCGTTGAACGATCTTCTACTTGAGATTATCCAGGCCCCAGGCACCACACACACACAGACTGCAGGACATGTGCAGACAGCAGCGCCGCACTACAAGTGTAGCGAAGCAGCCGTCTCGCATCCCACAACCACAGCAGCACTACAGACCGTGCAGTACCAGGTCTGGCATGTGCTGCTGCGCATACAACAAGTACAGCCTGAGGCACCTCATGTACTCTGCCCCAGCCCATGTGGCTAAAGCAGGCACAGCTGCTGCACCAGTTGCAACAATACCTTCTATCCCCAGTTTGGTCAACTACACTGCTAGTCACAGCCGCAAATGCTGAACATAGCTGCCTCCAGCTTTACCTTGTGCAATCCTCACAATCAGCCTCCATGTCCTGAGTCAGCAATGCGCTGAGATAGCCCTGGCAATGCCACACCGGCTCTCATGCCGGCAGCAGCAGCAGGCACACGCCTTCGCTTGCCCACACAATTCAAATCAGCAGCTCCGCACAGCTGGTTGAGCCGTCTAGCACCAACACACGCACCAGCCAGCCCACTCGGAAAGTAACACAACTGTAACAAGCAAGTGCACCACAGCACAGCACCAGCACAGCACAGCACCAGCCACAAGGTTGGTGGTGCGAGGCCGAGCCTCCCTTTAATGCACAGGCGCAACACGACTTACAAGTTTTGCTAGCCCACACACAGCAGCGTGTGCCACACCCATCCTAACGTGCATGCGCAAGAGCTGTAACAGCAGCGACTTGCTGCTGCTGCTGCAGCCATCAATGTGCTGATGCTCGCCAGCCATCTGGTAAGCACCCCGCATGCCTCAGTGCACGCAGCTGCCGCGGCGACTGCTGCAACCCGAAAAATTGCACAACTGCCTCTCCACCACAGCAGCTGCTCCTGCAGCTAGCGTACAGGGTTACTGCCGTAGCACACGCAGCATGGCATGTGCCGTCTGCTGCTGGCAACGCCTGAGCATCAAGTTGACATCACCCTCCGCGCTGATTGGGGTTTGGCCTCTGGATGCAGTGCTGTAGTTTGGAAATCCGCTGTCAACAATAAGCTGCAAAAGGCATGCCTTCTGCCAATCACATTCAACGCTGCTGATACAAGTTTGCTGCCGCCGCCTTCAAAGCATCACATCATGCTTTGCAAGATGCACGGCCCAGCCCAATGCCGCAAACTTGTAGTACACTCCTGACGCAGTGCGGCACTCAAGCATCACCCTGGTGGATTGCCACGGCAATGCAATGACTAGCAGCTCACAGCTGTTGTGTTTGCAGCACCATCGCCCACGGCAATCAGGCGCTAGGTCATGCTAAACCGACATCTCAACGCCCAATTCCACTCCTATAGCATCGCAGCAGCTACACACATGCAGTTTCAATCCACAAGCTAAGAACGCCCTGCTGTCGCAGTGCTCATATGAACTCAAGCATACAGATGCAAGTTTGCAGGGCTGCGTTGGCAGATGAGGTCACGTGACAGTCACTCATTGCCAAGCAAAGTGTATGCAAGCCCGAGCAGCCTTGCAGAAGCCTACACAGCAACTAAGATTGGGTTTTAACTACAACAGCCGCCGCCACACCATCGCAGGCAGTGCTGCTGCAGCTCTCATCCACTCCACGACAGCAAGCAAAAGCAGGAATCAATGCAGGCCTCAGCCGGTGCTGCAGTATGCATGCATCCTGTGCAGTGTGTGGGCATGTGATGAGGCGTCACACAAAACAGCAGGATGCCACAGCTGCACCACCTAAATCATAATTGTCATTCCGTCATCCCAGCCTTAGTAACACAAATCTAACCGCTAGGAATGGCTATACACAATGCCAGCATGTATCCAACACCCTTGCTCAGGATATGTCATGACATGCAAAAGGCACGGAGCAAAAGGCTCGCAGCAGGAGTGCCGGGACAGCACAGCACGTGCGGGCAAGACTGAGCACATCGTAGCACATGTGCGTGCCCAGACGTTACCGTCTGCACCCGCCACCTGCACAACGAGCTGCCAAGTACACCTGTAGTGTGCATGCATCTCGAGCTGCTACAGCAACAACAGCAGTGTGCGCCAGGGCACACTAGCAAATGCTGTGCCTCAAGTGTGCCAAGTGTGGTGTGGGTAGGTTTGCGCGTCCTGCTCCCTCATGCCAAAGTAAAGTGAAGTGCCTGCACTTCACACGCATTGTGTTGCTGCATTCCCGGCACTCTCAGCACAGACACATACACAAGCATATGCGCTGCGCCACTGGACCAAAGTCCAGTGGCATAGATTAGGTTTCCCAGCTGGCATTGCATTGTGCAAGTCTGCCAGAGACCCATGCACTGCTGCATGTGCGTTGCAGCAGCAATCAACATGCATTGGATCTGGGTTTGCATACATAGCTCAGGGACAGATCCCTCAAATGGTGGTCAAGTGGGTGGGATGTCCCTAGGATGGACACGTAACTGCTGCTATACAGCCAATGCACGTGTTGCGCATTGGCGGCTGTGTCAGACTTTTGCACCATTGCCGCTGCCTGCAGTTGGCAGGAACGCTCCGTTGACACAGGGCAGCATCTGCCAACACATGCCGCAGCATCAAAACCAGGCTACTGCACCGTCGCCAAGCAACACACTTCTGCTGCTGGCTAGCTGCATAGCTGTCAGCTGCAGTCAACTGCAAGCGTCGCCAATGTGTTTCCAACTGGCCAGCCATCGCCTCACAAATGCCAGGACTCTGCGTCGCATAAGTTTTGTCGCATTGGGGTTGCGTTGCGTTGCGCTTCAGCCAAACATCATGCCCTTCAATCTGACCGCTTGGCAGAGGCGCCTTTCAGGTATCCATACTTGTCTATGTCGCATGCGTACCAGGAGCTAACTGCATCCAGGCAGTGTGCGTTGTCGCCCGCAAAAGGATCAGACACGCTGCCGTTGCGTACGTTTTTAGGGACCAGGGGGTTGTAGGGGATCTCTGGCATCTCAGGCTCACGGCGCTGGTTGATCGCAGCAAGCACCTGCAATTGATTTCAGTATTGTTTCACAGCAGCAGCAGCAGCAGCAGTGTCAGCAACACATGCAGTTGAGGATAAGGTGTCCAGGTTCCTGCATGTGCTGGCCTGCTGTTTGTCATCCGGTCTAGCTCACGCGGCTGGCTTCATGCTCATCAGTGTCAGTGTGTACAGTGACTCTCTTACTGATGGCATGGTCAGCTGCCGCCCTGCCCTGCTGGCCACCTCACCCCAATCCACCCCACCCAGCCACCACTGCCAACTTGCTGCACATCATCACACACGTCTGCTGCTGCAAGCCTCGCCGCCACTCACATCTTTCCAGTCTTCATTCGCCGACTCCACGCGCCCGATGTAGTCAACAGCCCACTGGCCCTCACTTGTGACCATGCAGTGGAATTGATCCATCATATGGAAGTACATGTAGCTCTTGCTGCGCATCAGGCAGCCTGCATCATGCACTGCATCGCTGCTGCCCCAGGGATCCACACAGAAGTCTCCCCAGGCCACCTGGCAGTGCGGCTGCGTGAGGCTGTCACTGTTGTTACATTCGGAGGTTTGAATTGTGCGGTGACAGATGGCGGCAGCGGCAGGCAGCAAGACGCGTGTCAGCAGCGGACGTAAGGCTAGAGTTGCAACTTTTATTTTATACAAAGTCAGCATGCTGTCCATGCATCTGCTGTGGCAGAGGTCTTGGTGGCTGTTGTCCTTTATCTTCATGCGCTGCTGCTCCTGATGCTGCTCGTGATAACTATTATCCCCAGGCACATATCATTTCACTGGCTGTATGCTGCTCTCTGCTGCTGTTCCCTGCCACACAGGTGCACACTTTACTTGAGAAATTTGATACAAACAAAAATAACACATAAGTAACAACAGTACACAGCCGCTCACCCCGCCATGCAGCCGTCGCTCTGCATGTACTTGAACAGGCTGTACGCGCGCTTCCAGGGGTTGCGCACAAACCCAAACACAAAGTAGTCGCGCCACATGTCTGTGATGTTCTTGGGGTCCTTGTACCAGTGCTCCCATGTGCCATGCATACCCATGCATGTGCTGCTGTTGGCGCCGCGTGTGCGCTCATTGTTGCACTCGCCCAGCTCGTCCACAATGCTGGTGGAGGCGGCTTTCGGGCTGCGGATGTAGATGTACTTGTACCTGTTGGAAGCGGAGCAAGTCACGCAAAGCAAACGAAAGACAGCAGCAGAGCACAGGCGCGCGTGTCAGAGCCTGAAGAACAGATGTGTACAATGCAGGTGGAGGCGGCCTTGGGGCTGCGGATGTAGATGTACTTGTACCTGTGCGTGGGTTGCAGGTTGTAGTTTGTGCACAGTTGTAACAGTTGAGATGACAGGTTGTGGAAGAAGAGGGGAAGGCAGCAGGGAGTGAGGTGCAGAGCATCGGAGGACGACACAGAGGACCTCGACAGCATGTAGAAAGACATACAACACGAGTACCTTTTTTTTACCAGACAGCTGCAGGAGAAGCTGCTTCAAAGATCTGTGGCAGCCAGCACATATGCCGGATACAGCACATCGCTGAGTTATTGGCAACTCTTGCGCATGTACTGAATCCGGCCAGGTGCATAAAGCGTTATTATGCTGCTGCTGTCAGCTCAAGGGTATACCAAACCACTAAACCACCACTCACTTGTGGTTTATGAACACATGGCAGCCTGGGAACGGCAGCTTTGGGTGGTCTGCGCCTTTGCAGGTGTAACTCTCCGCTGTTGCAGCCGGCCGCCCCAACAGCGTCCTGTTCATGCGCCACGACAGAAAGTGGTCAAACCGAGCCTCATGTCGCTTCGTTGACCAGTGCTCCCAAGCCAGGTGGCCCTGCTTCTGCATGTGGCCGTGGATTGTGGGCTGCAGCTGCTGCACTTGCGGAGCACTGCCGAGCTCAGGAAACGTCTCCGTGAACTTCACGCCGTGGCCTTTGCTGCTGCTGCTGCTGCTGCTGGAGGTACTGCCGGCAGTGCTGCTGCTGCTGCTGCTGGTGGCGGTGGAGGCGTCGCCGCTTGCGCTTGCTGCTGCTGCGGCGGCGGTGTCGCTAGCGGCTGCCTGCATGCGCAGCTGGCGTGAGTCATTCCAGCCGAGCTTTCCGCTGTTCTTCTGCTGCAATGCAGAGCTGCTGCTGCTGCTGCTCACGGATCCCCACTGCGACACTAAGCCAACCAGCAGCAGCATTGCCAGTACCATAATGTATGATGAATGGCGCATGCTGCGCACGCCGCCGCTGCTCTTGGTTGGGCTGGTGGGGCGGGATCCCGGCAGCTCATACCTGCTGCTGCTGCTGCCGCTGCCTGTCATGCTGCAGGTGGTGATGTGCAGGTGTGGCGTGCTCCTCCTGGCAGGTGCAGCAGCCCTACCATGCACTACAGCGCCCTCCAGCTGCTGCGGTTGCTGGGGCAGGGTGCAGGAGCTGCGAAGCTGCTCCTGCGCCTGCTGGGATGCTGGCGTTGCACCCCGGGTGGGTGGGTGCACTGCAGCGGCTGTTGCTGCTGCTGCTGCTATTGCTGCTCAGGGTGTTTAGAGGGAGCAGTGTGCACCGAACTGCCAAGTACTGCTAGCTGGCTGTGCTATTGCTGCGGAAGGGTGCTGCGAGTAGACCAGCAAGTGCAACGGTGTGGGAGGAAACAGGATTGACCGTCAATGGAGCCAGCTAAAGCAAATAGATATTGACATCATTGGAGCTATCAACAAATTGTACATTCATTGGATGACTTGACGGTGACCTGGCTCGGCGCAGCGCTGCTTGAAGCTAGTTGAGGGGTGCACGATTTGTTGCCGCCGAAAGCCATGCAATGGCTACTTAGCATCTATCAAACGCTGAACGAAGTGCATCAGGTGCACTAGCAGTGCTACGCAGCTGAAAGAAGCAGGCTGTCACCACCCTCCAGACGCTCGGCTGCAATGCTTCAGTGCACAGACGGTTGCCACATGTCCTGCTGATGGCTGAGTTCCGTATTTCTTACCTCGATCCTTCTGTGTATCAGCTCTCCTTAGCTCTGGAGCTGCCGCACCGGTGGTCCGTGCGGTAAAGGAAGGGTGTCCTAGTGACTATCCACGATCAAGGTCAGAGCGTCGTCAAATACAGTTCAACACCATACACTTGTCATTGCTCGGCTATGTGAGAGAAGCTGATGGCCAGAATGGCTGACACACAGCTAGGCTGTCACTCACTAGGGCTCTCTGGTGGTGTTTTGAGTTCCAGAAAGCCTCCAACGCACAGCAGAGCAGCCCAACGCACAATAAACCGATCGTTTACTGAATCGGTTCTTCGCCATCATACAGCAGCACTGCAGTAGGTTGATACATCGAGACAAACAACGGACCTGCAGCTGTGATAGCTTGACACGTTGATACACCTTGAGGTCGCTCGATAAGCTATGTCTGTTGTTGTACAAAGCTTCGAGGCTGGCAGCAACCTCAAGCTTATAAGCAAGACTTTGAAGGCGGTGGCAAAAAGCACACCAGAATCGGCATACGTTTGTGTTGGCGATACAATAGACACAGAGGAGCCAGACTTCCTAAAGTAAGCTGACAGGAGTAGCATACGTATGCCAGCAGCCTGTGGCCATCACCTCAGCATTGCTGCTACTGCTGCTGCTGCTGCCGTCGGTGCTGGCGATGCTGCTGCTGTTTCAACTCTGCTATATACTGTAGTTTTCTTGGAATTGAGCCTATTTACCATATTTGCAGTTCAAGCAGCAGCGGCTGGCACTTAAAAAAGTTACCCGTCATCTCAACAACAGTAGCCTGCAGAGACCAGTATTCCGCAGCTGCCTTGCAGGCGCACTTGCTCTGCACCCCGTGTGATACATCACACTTGTGTGCATCACAACCTGGCATTGTGCATCATTCTTATGCACCCTTTTCAACGGCTATCTGTGGCATAATCGCGTGTGACCCCTGCAGGGGCCACGGCACTGCGCTGGTTGAGGGCCGGCTGCTGGCCACGCTGTGTGGTGTGGTGCAGCGCATCGACAAGCTCATCTACGTGCAGCCGGTGAAGAGCAGGTGAGGGTGGCAGCAGCAGACAGCAGGGATCTGGGAGCAGCAGCACACAGTGTATGTATACACACAGCCGGCAGCACGCAGCATGCAGCACACAGCATGTGCTACAGCAGTGCAGCACACAGCATGTGCTGCAGCAATGCAGCACACAGCATGCAGCATGCTATACAGCAAGGTAGCATGCAGCACACAGCATGCAGCATGTTATACAGCAGGCAGCAGGCAGCATGCTATACAGCAATGATTGAAAGGACGTTTGCAGTGTGTTGCATCCCTGATAATGCTGGGTAACGTGAAAGGCACACCTACAGCAGGTGGTGATGTTGATGAGCAGGAGCTTGATGGCAGCAAAAGTGGCTGTGCCTGGAGTGTGTCTGTCGCCTCTGTTCTCCAGTTTGTCTCTCTCTCCTTGAAGTGTTACCATGTGATTCTTGTGTGGCTGTGCTGTTGTGCTGCTGCAGGTACACGCCAGAGGTTGGTGATGTCGTGGTGGGCAGGGTGACTGAGGTGAGGCAGCAGCAGCAGCAACCAGCCAGGAGCAGACAGCAGCGGAAGCAGCAGTATAGTACCAGCAGCAGCAGCAGCAGCAGACAGCAGCAGCAGCAGCACCTCCAGCAGGAGCTGCAGCAGCAGAGCAGCAGCATGTTGGTGACCTCAGTGGGGCAGCATGGCAGCGGCACGCACGGCAGTTGGCTGACACACATGCTGCAAATGCCAAGTGTTGCTTGCATTGCCTCCTACTATGCCTCACGTTAAACCACTTACCCCACAACATAACCATACTGCACTTGCTTGCGTTGCTCGTGTGGTTATCACATTGTTTGACAGATTGCGGGCAAGCGCTGGAAGGTTGACCTCAACAGTAGGCAGGAGGCTGGCCTGCTGATCAGTGCTGTCAACCTGCCAGGCGGGGTGCAGGTGGGCGCACGCCAGCAGCGGCAGCACCAGATGCAACAACAGTAGCAGCATTGTACACTCGCCTGCAGAGTGGACTTGTGCAGCAAAGCATGCAGAAGCATGCATCAGGCCGTTCTCATGCTTGTCACCACATGCACAGCTCATTGAATGCACAGCACACGTGCAGGCGGTGCTGGTAACTTTTGCTGCTGCTGCTGCTGCTGCTGCTGCTGCTGCTGCTGCTGCTGCAGCGTCGCCGCAATGCGGAGGATGAGCTCAACATGCGCAGCATGTTCCGCGAGGGCGACCTCATCAGCGTGAGTGGGCCGCCGGCGGCAGCGCTGCTGCACCTGCAGTTGCTCAGCGCAGCAGCAACAGCAGCAGTAGGAATTTGCGTGCTGGCAGATGCGGGGCAAGGTGTAGAGTAGAGCACAGTTGAGAAGCGATGCTCCAGTAGCTGCTGATACAGCTTGCATCAGCTGCTGGCGTGTGCGCGTGACAGGAGCTTACATGTGCAGCGTGTGCCTGCAGCTGCTGCATGCACATGTCCTTCATTGCAAAGGTGCCTAGTACTGCTGCGAGTACATATGTGCCTGCTCTGACACATTTTGGAGATTTGATTTGCATCGTGTGGCTGCTGCTGCTTCCGCAGGCTGAGGTTCAGGGCAAGAACCAGGATGGCGGCATCCAGCTGCACACGCGCAGCGTGAAGTTCGGCAAGGTGCGGTGCTGGCATGCATGTCCTTGCAGCATCTAACATGGGCTGCTGGTCCCTGCTGTATTCGATGCATGCCTTCTGGCTTGGTCGTTATGCTTGCTGATTCAGTTTGTTAATTTTTACTACATGCTTTCTTCATGACATGAGTTGTGTGTTGCGCGCTGCAGCTGTCTGGCGGGCAGCTGGTGGTGGTGCAGCCCAAGCTGGTGCATGCTTGCGGTGCGGCGGTTGTGCTAACTTAGTTCGATCCAACAACTCACATTGTGATGACGCGTGCTGCAGCTGTCTGGCGAGTACTGCTGGTGGTGGTGCCGCCAGCCTTGAGCAGCAGGCCTGCTTACGCTAGAGCTCTGCATCAAATCTATCCAAGCAGCCGACATTGTACCGCCTGCCTGCCTGTTGCCATGCTACACCACTGCTGCAGCTGTGTGGTGGGCAGCTGGTGGTGGTGCAGCCCAAGCTGGTGCGCAAGCAGCGCTTCCACTTCACCACGCTGCAGGGGCTGGACGTGGACGTCATCGCAGGTGAACTGGGCTGGTGGTGGGCCGGCGGTGGGCTGGTGGTGGGCTGGTGGTGGGCTGGTGGTGGGCTGGCGGTGGGCTGGCGGTGGGCTGGCGGTTGGTGCATGATGCATGCAGCGGTTGCCCAGCCCCAGTGAACAAGGCTGGCGCTGCATTGCCAGCAGCTCGTCCGCCAAAATGTGCTTGTACTCCACCTGGCTATCTGCGAATGGTGTAATGAATAAGCTTGGCTGTTCTGGCAGTTTCTGCCTGCTGGTGTACATGTGGCATTGCATCAAACCAGATGAGTCCGTCTGTTGCCTGCTGTCTCTACTACGGTGCAGCCGCTCATGTATTGTGAGCCGTGCATCTTTCACACGTACACCAGTTTGTGTTGACTGCTGCTGCCTCTGCAGGCCTCAACGGGCTCATATGGCTGTCTCCCCACATCCCCCGTGGTGAGGACGGCGCACCGCTGCAGCAGCAGCAGCAGCAGCAAGCAGCAGCACCAGCAGCTCCCGAGCAGCAGCAGCCGAGCACCGTAGCAGCGGCGGCAGGCGGCAACCCTGCGGCAATTGCAGCAGCAGCAGCTGCTGCTGGGGGTCCTAGCAAGCAGCAGCGGGAGGCTGTGGTGCGAGTGGCTGGTGCCATTCGGGCGCTGGCGGCGCTGATGCTGCAAGTCTACCCGGACTCTATCGTGGAAGCTTACACGGTCAGTGGCAGATCTCATTCATAATTTCTGTGTGTATGCAATGAAGCTTGGTGTGGGCAGTGCTGTGCTGCCTGTTGCCTCTTGCGGGCTGTGCATGATGTAGCGTTGTGTTTGCTGCCGATACTGCGCCGTGGCTGTGCCACTGTATGCCACTGCTGCCGGTGGGTGCTGTGAAGAGGCTACCCAGCTTTTGCCATGCTCGTGCTGAGCCTCCTCTCTTGTTCAACTATCGCTGCCGCCAGCCACCTCAGACCATTTTAGACTTGTGATTAAGCATCATCTTGCACTGTTCTGTTGCTCTTGCATAGTGTGCTTCCTGCAACTTGTTTATACAGCCTGTGACGATTAACCTCAGCTTAGCTCCCACTGGGGCCCCACTCTGCTGTTGCACAAGCTCCTCGCTCAGCTAACCCTGTGGCTCCTAGTCACACCACAGTTGCTCACTTGCTCTGTCCTGCAGGCATCCATCGAGGCAGGCGTGGCAGCGTTAGACATGAGTGAGCGGCCCTTCCTGGAGGTGCACGCCAACTGTGTCTGTTGTTACTTTGACTGTTACATTGACCAACGTACAATGTTGTGCTGCTTGTCCTGCAGGCGTCCATTGAGGCTGGCGTGGCAGTGTCAGACATGAGTGAGCGGCGCTTCCTGGAGGTGCTGGCGCAGCGCGAGGTGGCGCGGCGCAGGCGAGAGGCGGTGCATGCGGCAGACTGACGGGTAGTGAAGGGTTTCTGTTTGACTAATTTTTTGATCTGAACGTGCGAATTCTGGTGTATGGTAGGACAGAGCCAGTGTGCCGGTAGTTGGCGCTGGGTGTGCATGGTTGTCAACATGACATGCTCTGTTGTGCTTGTGCTTTGAGCGGCCGTGTGGGAGCTGCAGCAGCTGAGAATGAATATGCATTGGGTTTTTTTCGTGGCCGCAGGCATGGCTATGTCTTGGGCAGTGAACCAGAGTCTGCCACTCGCTGTGCAGTGACTGCACAGGTCAGCACCCCTGGCGAGGGTTTTTGCAGGGAACCTGTGTAACTGCCAGGCCACAGTATGAACTCAGCGTGCTTTGATAACTCACTGATTGAATTCAATTCTTATTTCTGCAAGTAACGATACGGGGTGCGCAATTCGTCGAGTAGGGCTTTTCTGGTTGATGTCCCGTGCGAAAAAGGCTCGTTTCCTTGCTGATCCAGCCCATGCCACACAAGACACGACACCAACATGGAAGCGGATGCATGCGAGCAAGGAAAAGCTTTATGGGAGCGCCTGCCTGCAGCTGTAGCGAGTGACGTCCTGAACAGGTTGCACCAAGCTGACCTAGTTGCAGTAGCTACAGCGTGCTTGCAATGGCGGTCAGCGGTGCAAAGCAGTTTGAACACACTTGCCCCAAGGAGCGTTCTGGTGAGCAGGGATGCCCTGTCTTCTCGCCACTGGGGTTGTGTGCAAGTGCAGCAGCAGCAGCACCACCACCACATGGCTTCACCTCAACTTCAAACCTATGCAGCAGCCCCATTTGATCAGTCTCACGAATATTGGCAGTATGTGATGTCACGTGTTTGGTCGTGGCTGCAGGCGATGCCGTTTGTTGGCTGCTGCGTGTCGCTGAAAAGCCTGCGCCTAGGCGAGGCACTACCAGCTGCGCCAGGTGGGACGTGACACACTGCGTGCCCGCTGCTGATATAGCTACCTTGCAACATCACTACAGATAATCATGGCTAGCAGCAGCAGCACCTGTGGCCTTGTGTGTGGACCATGTGCCATGTAGTGACGTGCACATGTTGCAGCGGCCTCACCAGCACTGGTCAGGTGTGTTGTGGACACAAACATGGGCAGAGTGCAGTGTGTGCTCTGACCTGCGCAGCGCACTTTTCAGTGCAGCACATCACAAAATGGTGTGGCAGAAGAGATGACACGCCACCTGCTGCACCATATGAACACTGCCAACCTCTCATAATCTAGTTGCGCTTTCATTGCTGATGTCAACACCTGGGCACTTCAGCCTTGTGGCGCTCACGCAGCTGCGCTGTGTCGTGCCATGTTACATAACATGTTTACTTTCCCCTCCTACAGGCCCCTTCCCAGGGTTCTGCCACATAACGGCAGCGACAGGCCTGACTGCGCTCAGCCTGGCCGCCAGTGCCACGGCAGCATGGAATGGCAGCACTGCACCGCTGCCTGCTGCTGACTTGGCATGCGTGACTGCGCTGCAGCTGCTACAGGTGACACATTATATATTGCTGTCTGCTGAAACACATTTCGCACAATTGCGCCGCCAGCAGTTGTACTCACAGCAGCACACTTGCCGCCATGCATGCATGCACATTTCTTTCATTTCTTGTGTTTCTCCCTGAAGCTTATCACGCAACGCATCTGCCGCTTGTCACTGCTGATACAGGTGCTAGACCTCAGCCAGCAGCCGCTGCTGCAGCAGCCAGGCTCGCTGCAGCCGCTGCTGTCACTGCTGCAGCTATCCAGCCTCAACATCAGCCTCAGCGGCTCTGCTTTGCATCTGCCACTCAGCAGCTGGGCAAGCCTGGCTCGCCTGACCAGCTTGAGGCAGCTGGATGTATCGGGCTGTGCGCTGTGTTATTTCGACAGCTGTTTGTGTTATAACGATGGCGCTGAGGGGTGTGGCTGTAGCCAGACTGACAGCAGGCGTGGCAGTTGTAGCGGCGCATGCGATGCAGCTGTTGAAGGAGATAGGCAGAAAACCATAGGGCAGGTGCGGGAGGCCTGTCAGTGCCAGTGTAGGCAGCAGCAGAGGGAGACGGCTGCAGCTGCGGCTGCAGGTCAGAAGAAGAAGCTCGTGGCTGCTCCGCTGCAGCAGCTAAGCAGCCTGCAGCAGCTGCAGCGGCTGGTGCTGGCAGACTGGCACCAGCCCCCTTCAGCAGCAGGTGCGTCTTGCTGCGTATGCTGCAGATGCAGGGCTGTTGCATGGTACAGCGTCCTCTCCCTCGTGTTTTCAAGCACTACGTGAAGCATCAGCAGCAGGACTTTGAGGGTGCCTCACGTACTGCATGTTCGTGCCTGCTGCTGCTGCTGCTGCTGCTGCTGTAGGCTTCCAGATGCTGCGCCAGCTGCCTGCCCTGACACACCTGGACCTGTCTCGCATACTGCGCGGCAGCAGCAGCAGCAGCAGCAGCAGTACAGCAGGCCTCACCGAAGGACGCCAAGCACTGCTGCTGCTGCTGCAGGGCTGGACATCCCCGCAGCCTGACCAGCAGCAGCAGCATGATGGCAATGCATCCGCAGCAGCACCAGCAGCTGCCGCACAGCAAGAGATTGTTGCCGCCACTGTTGCCAGCAGCACCGCTACCGCAGCCGCCACAAGCAGCAGCAGCATCAGCAGCGGCTTCTTGTTTAGCCGCTTGCAGCACCTGGAGTGTGTTGACAGCCCTCTGCTGTTTAGTGAGCAGCTCTGGGCAGGCTTGCCGGGGCTTACAAGCCTAAACCTCGGCGGCTCTGATGTGTTCCGGGGTACAGGGCTGGCACGGCTGCAGCTGCTGCAGCGCCTGGTGCTGAGTGGTGAGCGTAGATGGATCAGTGCACTGCAGCTGTGGAGTATTGTGGTGGGACGCTTGTGTTGTTGACTGCGGAACCAACTGAACAGACTGCATACAGACAGTCATGGGCCAGGGTCTGTGCTGGCTGTTGAAGTTGCGGCAAGGGATGGTTGACTGAAGTGTGACTGCAGGAATGGCTGGACCTATGCTGTGGCAATAATGCCAGCTGCTGCGGCATGCAGGCTGCGGAAAAACACTCTCTTATGCTGCTGCTGCTGCTGCTGCCGCTGCTGCTGCTGCTGCTGCTGCTGCCAGGCTGCCACCAGCTGGACTATGATGCGCTGGCCGAGCTGCTGCTGTCCTGCAGCAGCCTGACCCACCTCGACCTGCAGCGGTCAACCATCATACTGAATGGTAGTGGGGCCACAGGGCAGCTGCTGCGCCAGGGCAGATACAAGCCACCTGCACAGCCAAAACAGCAGCAGCAGCATCATGCAGATGTGGGTTGGTGCATATTCCCCAACCTCAGCAGCAACAGCAGCAGCAGCAGCAGCAGGAGGGATGTGTGCAGCCAACGCAGCAGCAGCACAGGCAGTGCACCAGCAGCAGCAGCAGTAGCAGCAGAGCAGCGTCCAGGGCTGCGGGTCCTCAAGATGAGTGAGTGTGGTTTAGCGCTGGAGGGCTTAGCCTGGCACACACTGCCAGCAAACCCCGACAATACCCCAAGCGACCCTTCCCTGCTGCTTCTGCACCTCGTTCTGCAAAGCACCGGCCAGCTGCAGCAGCTGGGGCTGATGCACTGGGCGCGCGCGACGCCGCTGCTGCTCGAGCGCGTGCTGTGCCAGATCGTCCCGGCAGCGTCCAAGGTTTTGGCCGATCTGGATCTCAGCGGCGGCTGCCTGCCGGCTGATCCCGCCAAATGCTGGCAGGGCCTGGCAGCCGCCACAAACTTAACTCGCCTGGATCTGTCAGACGCAGGGTTCAGCAGGCTCGGGTATGCAAACGCCTGCGGCACAAACCCTACTGTGGCGATGCTGGCGGCTGTAGCAGGGATGCGGCGGCTGTCGGAGTTGAGGTTGTGTGGCTGGCGCATGTATTTTGCGTCACTGCATGTGCTGGCTGGGCTGCAGGGCTGCCTGAGGAGCCTGGAGCTGTCGGGGGCGAGGGACATGAGTGATGGCGCGCTGTGGAGCTTGACGCACCTCACAGGTGGGCTGCGGCGGGCTGTGGTGGGCTGCGGTGGGCTGCGGTGCGCTGTGGTGGGCTGCGGTGGGCTGCGGTGGGCTGTGGTGGGCTGTAGTGTGCTTTAGTACACTGAGGATGCTGAGGTACAGGGTGTTGGTATATGGCACCTGGATCACTGCGGTGGCAGAGCGTTTGATCATTGCGCTGTGATGGACTGGCCAGCATGCATATGAGCTGGCAGCAGACTGTTTTGTAACCGCTGCTGCTGCTGCTGCTGCTGCTGCTGCTGCTGCTGCAGGCCTCACGCGGCTGGGCCTATCAGGCGCCGCTGCCTCCAGCCCCCACACCTGGCCGCTCATCTTGTTCCACTTGCCAGGCCTGCAGCACTTGGACCTGTCAAATGCTGGCAACTTCAACAGCAGCAGTGTGGCAGGCCTGGTGCAGCTGCGGCGGCTGACGAGTTTAGATGTGCGGGGGACGCAGGCAGGGGACAGGGCAGGGCTGGCCCAGCTGGCTAAGCTCAGCAGCTGCAGGAGATTGGCGCTGTCGCTGCTGCCAGCAGAGCAGCAGCAAACTGGTGCGTCAGGGGTGGCTGGAGCTGC
Source organism: Scenedesmus sp. ARA3 (assembly GCA_004335835.1). Taxonomy (NCBI): domain Eukaryota; kingdom Viridiplantae; phylum Chlorophyta; class Chlorophyceae; order Sphaeropleales; family Scenedesmaceae; genus Scenedesmus; species Scenedesmus sp. ARA3. The sequence goes on along the minus strand of RWJK01001328.1, from coordinate 7,346 downwards.
TGCTGCTGCTGCTGCTGCTGCTCAGTTGGATGGCTGCAACAGTGGGAAGTCCGCAGCAGCTGAGACAGGCAGTGCTGGAAGCAGCAGCAGCAGCACTGCTGCTAACGGTGTGGCAGATGGCAGGGGCTCTCTGCTGCAGCAGCTGGTGAATCACTTGGGGCACAGCCGGATTAGTCACAGCCAGCAGCAGCAGGTGCAGCAGCCTGCTGCTGTTGCTGCTCCCCAGCACGTGCACCAGCAGCAGCGCCGGCGCAGCAGCATAGATGGGCGTGACAGCTTAGGTGTGTCATCGTCGTTGGAGGATTATGCGTATCTGGCTGTGCTGGGCAAGTGCCACAGCCTGCGGCAGCTGCTGCTGGGAGCTGGGCCAGCAGTGGCAGATTACTGCAGGCAGCTGCTGCCTCCATGGATTGAAGTGCGCTGAGGAGCCATAATTATTGTTTACGGGGATGTGAAATTGCCGGCTCGTTATCTAGCTGCGTCGCTGTTGGCCTCAACAAAATCTCACTGTGATGTTCCTATATATGCCCAAAAGCACAAACGAGCACGGCAGCACCTACGACGATGGCTGTAACGTTTGATATCAACCAAGCATGGCCGATTGAGTGTTGTGCGGGTCTGCCGCAGTCCTGCTGCGGCAGTAATGCGGAACAGCACCAAAGTCGCCGATTCTGTCACCTGACTTCAGTCCGTCGATAAGCTCGTTGCGTGATCTCCCGCATGATGCATAGCCCACCGGCGTTGGAATAGCGGTAGATATCTACTTATCCTGCGCCTCTGCTGCTCAGCATCTGGTGATCATCTGCTCTCTGTGCGCTCGCCATGCAGCACGCCTTCGCGATCTGCTGGCGTACTCTACTAGTGTACACTTTGCTGCAATGCGGCACTTGTATGAGCTTCAACGTGAGCATTCGTCTGCTATAACCCCAACGGGTTGCAGCTGCTCGGAAGGCCAGTCCATTAGCTCCGTGAAAACACGCATCCGGATCCTTAAAAGAAGGCTTAATCGCTATTGAATCATGACTGTATGCTTGTTACAGCCGTCTTCGACGCGTGTCACTACGCCTGCTGCTGCTGCATCAACACTCTGTCGCCGAAACAGTGCCTGCCAAAGCAGCAGGCTTGCGTCAGTGCGTGCCAAGCAACGTCATACGTCCCTCCGCAACTGCGCCACTGAATACAAACTGTTGTGTGCCTTGCTGTTGCAGCTGGCAGCTGTGGGCGACTATGGTGTGGACAACTCCAATGAGCTCAAGGTGACACATCAGCAGCAGCAACTCAATTTTGCATGCCAATGCCCTCAGAAATAAACGTATGCTGCAAAATCTCCCATGTGGCATCGCAAGAAGAAGCTATGACGGGTGGGGTTGCAGGAAGGGCAGTGTGCGCAGAATGTCAGCCTGGGCCAGGCCCTGGCCACGGCTGCTGCGTCAGCATACGGCAGCGGGCCCACGAGCAACAAAGCAGGCTCATGACAGCCAACCCAAATGCAGTGTCTATGATGCATCTTGTGCAGCGTTCCAAGTTCAGCCTCACCAACCAGACTTGAGCCTAATCCTTTCTTGCGGGACAATGCTAGGCAGACGTCAAAATACTGGCATCGCAAATGCATAGAGGCTGCTGAACCTTTGCTGTGCACTCTCCAGCTTCCTGCTGCTGCATCTTCTGGCAGCTTCTTGTGCATGCAGCTTGTCACTCACCAGCATGCCTCCTGGCTGGCTGCTGGCTTTTGCAGGTGGCCAACATGATTGCCGCATGGGGCGTGGATGGCGTGCTTGCTCTGGGAGGTGGGCGGCAGCAGCAGCAACAGCAGGAGTGGCAGGAGCAACAGCAGCAGATGCAGCTTTGAGATTCATTTCTGGCAGCAGCATGGTGATGTATGTGGCAGTTGAATTGCCAGCTGTAGGCTGCGACCTTTTTCCGGCAGGTAGGTGGTGGTGATGGTTGTGGCAATTGCGGCAGTGCCTTTGCAGCAGGGCCTAAAAAAGCAGCTGCGGCACCAACCGTCAAACCTGTGCAGCAGCAGGAAGGAGCCAGCAGTTTCATATTCCCTTGCAACAGCAGTGCGCGTGGCTTGCACGGATGCGCTCCCAGTGCTGGCCCGTGGATCAGCGCATGCGCTGAATGCACACGATTCATTGAGTTGAAGCATATGTGTTCCTGCTTGTACACGCTGCTTGTCTGCAGACAACAACTACTTTGTTGGCAGCAACAGCACCATCGGTGAGCACACCATGCGACTGCTTGTGGTGCACATGCCTGGCAGCAGCAGCAGCAGCAGCAACAACAGTCTCGCAGGCACAACACAAGACAGTCACCACCAGATGCTGCGGCATGATTCTCAGCAGCCCAGGAAGTGTTCAAACAAGCAGCATGAACGGTGGCGTTGCTAACCTTGTCTGCTGTGCTGCCATGCAAACCACCAGATAGCAGGCACTGCCATGTGCATAATCCAGGCGGCTCACACTGGCTAGTGCCTGTTCTGCTTTGTGTGCAGACCCTCAAGTGGGCAAGTAATATGTTGTGTTAGAGGCAGCTGCCGATCAGCTTTCACTGCTTCATCAACAGTTCAAATCACTTGCTGTGTGGGCAAGTACTATGGCAGCTTCATTTACCCTTATAAGGGCACCTACGGCAGTGGCTCTCCCACGGGCACCAACCGCTTCTGGCCAATCACTGGCAACCATGACGTAAGCGTAACAAAACGCATCCAAGGTTCAATGCTTGGGATTGCTGCTTGTTGGAATGATATTGTACTGCTGTGTTGTGGCAGTGCTGCACTGATGTTGTTGAGCATATGCATTCGAGTTTGATGGGCATGGGGGACTGCTGCTGGGAGCAGAGTGCTGATGCGCACACGCAAGTTGATGCACGTTGATGCATTTGGATGCAAGTTTCTGCAGAGCACGCTCTCATCTCCTCCGCACAACTGCCCTGGCCGCAGCCCCCAGCTCTGCAAACCATGCGCAGCTAACCTTCACCACCGCAGATCCGCCTGCTTTCTTGTCATGCTGGCTGCGTTTGGGGCATGCGTTGCTGCACAGTGGGAGCAATACCTGTACCGCTAACCTACCTGCCTGCCTGCCTGCTGCACTGGCTGCTGTGTTTGCCGCAATTGCTGCAGTGGGGTAACACCTGCGGCGACGGCAACAGCGGATGCAGCGCGTCGTGTGCAACAGGCAGCCTTGCAGCGCACCTCTGGTACATGCCCGTGGGTGGGAAGGCTTACTACAACAAGGTGCTGGGTGAGCGTGGGCGCCTGCTGCTGCTGCTGCTGCTGCAACACCTTTGACGCTACAAACACCTGCATCTTGCTGCTGTGACACAGCAGCTTTGTTTCCTTGCCTGGGTCTGCTCGAAAGACATGGCTACCTGCCCCTGACAATGCTGTGCTGCCGTAATGCTGCTGCCACCCAACCGCACACCACTGCTGCTGCTGCTGCTGCTGCTGCTGCTGCTGCACGTGCAGCTGGCGGCCTGCTGGAGATCTTTGCACTTGACAGCGACTGCAACCAGCGCGATGGCACCAGCCCCACATCAGTGCAGGGCCAGTGGCTGCAGAATGCACTGGCTGCCAGCACAGCCACCTGGAAGTTTGTGCTGCTGCACCACTCGCCCTTTAGCTCGTCCACAGGACATGGGACTAACCCACGCCTGCAATGGTGACCCTTGGTGCAAAGTTAGTGCATGTGCTGCCAGCCATGAAGATATACACATGCACATCATGTCTGCTGCTGCTGCTGCTGCTGCTGCTGCTGCTGCTGCTGTGCGAGGTGCTACAGTTCAGACACTAGTATGTATACTGAGCGTTGTGCACCGTAGCAACAGCAGCAGCCTGTGCAGCGAGCAGCGTCACGTCACGTCATGCAAACAATTCAAACGATGGCTGTGGCCAGGGATATGCCTGATGCTGTGCTGCCATGTGTGTGGCGTGGTGTGCTGCAGGCCGTTTGAGCAGTGGGGAGCGCATGCCGTCTTCTCAGCGCATGATCACGTGAGTGGCCTGCAGCAGCAGCAGCAGCAGCAGCAGGATGTCCAGCATGCTGATTTGCATGCTGACATGGCTTGGTATGCAGGTGCCGCATGGGGGGCCTGATGTGGTAGTGTGATAGGGAGCGCTCAGCAGCTGTGACGTGGCGTGTGCGTGGCCTGTCAGCCGGCTGCTGCTGCTGTCATTGTAATGGCGGCTCCCTTGCTCACAGCATGCAGCCACCGCTGGGCTGGCGCATACAACATGTTGACTGCCTGCAGGCAGCAGTAGCTACCTGACTGCCTGCGAATGTGCCAAGCACATGTCAAACAGCTGACTGACAATTAGCTCGAACGCCACTGCCAATGCCCTATACCACCACGAGGAGGCAGAGTGCAGCCCGGTGCTTGTGTCACCTAGTATGCCTCCTGCTTCTTCTGCTGCTGCTGCTGCTGCTGCTGCTGCTGCTGCTGCTGCCAGCTGTACGAGCGCATCACCAAGAATGCTGGCTTCCCCTACTTTGTGAATGGCGCTGGAGGGCAGAGCCTCAACAGCTTCGGCACACCAGAGTCAGGTGGGGCCGGCGGGAACAGCAGCAGCAGCAGCAGCAGCAGCAGCAACGGCATGCCAGAGCCATGTCAAGCAGCAGCAGCTGACAGGCTGCTGGCCGCGTGCTTGGTTTGCCTTGTTTGGTGTTGGTGCTGGTACAGCATGCCGCCGAGAGCATGCTTTGAAAGTGAAACAAACAGCCATGAACCTGCATCAGCATTCACATACTCATCGCTACTACTGAGGCAAGAACACAGCTTGTTACAATGTATTGCTCTCTTCCTGTCTCTGCTGCTTCCGCAGGCAGCGTGGTGCGCTACAGCACCACCCATATACATACTATGCCAAGCTTGCTGCTGCTGCTGTTGTTATTGACCGGACTGTCCTCGCCTGTTTCCTCCGCCTTCCAACTACTTCCTTGTGCAGGCAGTGCAGTGCGCTACAGCACCACCCATGGTGCTCAGCTGCTCACCATCAACGCCACTACAGCAGACATCGCCTTCTACGCCGCCACAGACGCAACCAACCCCTACGCCTCACAGGTCGACTGCTACCGCCTCACCAAGCCAGCCAGCGGGGCAGTTGCTTACTCCAGCTGTGCTGCAGGCGCACCACCACCTGCTGCTCCACAGTATTCGCTGCTGACAGGCGCTGCTGCAGATGACACAGCAGGCACTCACAACCGCGTGATGTGGCGGTGAGACTAGCTGCACTTGTGTTGGAGGTTGACAGGCCAGCACGTGTGTTGGTGGAATGCTTATCGCTGCTGTTGCCGCTGCTGCTGTTGTGGCAGTACATGGCCATGACACAGTGGCTCTCTGCATCCTTTTGGCAACAAATAGAATTGTCAGCAGCTTCGCCGATGCATGCATTGCTGCAAGGATGTACACCTTTGGCCAACAGAGGAGGAGCTGTGGCGCATCACTGCTGCTGCTGCTGCTGCTGCTGCTGCTGCTGCTGCTGCTGCTGCTGCTGCTGCTGCTGCTGCTGCTGCTGCTGCTGCTGCTGCTGCCGCAGGTACACCTCCACTGCTGCTGCTGGCGGCGTCGACCCTGCCTGGGCGGCAACCAGCTTTGCTGACACGTCTTGGAAGCTGGGAGCAACACGCCTGGGGTGGGACCCGTGTTGTTTTGTGATGTGATGTGTTTGTGTTGTGATGCGTTGTGGCAGGTTTGCTCAGGCGTATGCATCAACTATGCATGCCCCGCACACTTAATTCCTAGCCAACGGTATCGTCTTGCTTGCACTTTCGGGTACCTTGCAGACGCCAGCAGAAGCAACAGGGCGTGCAAGACGCGCTGTGCCCCACTCCGTGTTGATTGGCATGTGCTGCTGCTGCTGCTGCTGCTGCTGCAGGTATGGCAACGACTTTGTGTACAACACCACACTGCCGGACGCCGTGACAGGCCTGCTGCACCACTGGCTCAGGTGGGACGAGTGGGGCACCAGCAGGAGGTCTGTAGGGCCTACAGCAACAGCGATGTGCAGCTACACATCGACTTACCATGTTGGTATCGCGCAGTGGCTGCCGAGGTTGCCCAGCCGCAGCCAGGAAGGTTCTGTTGCAGAGTCCACCAACATAATAAGCTATTAAAGGTTTGAATTCACAACATAAGCAAAGCAACCTGCAGTTGCCGCTCAAGATCATACATGCACTGCCCGCTGCTATCTCAATCTTCTGCCGCTGCTGCTGCTGCTGCTGCTGTTGTTGCGCCAGGGTGTATATGTGCCTGCCCCCCACCGCACCTGCTGCCCTGAGCAGCGTGCGGCTCAAGGTGCTGTCTGACAACACAGCAGAGGTGTTCATCAACGGGCTGAGGGCCTACACAGACCCAGCGGCAGACCACGAGCCCAGGTGAGGCGCAAGAGCATGTGTAACATGTGCTGCGCACGAGTGTGTATTGCTGCCAACTTGTATGCTCTGAGTGCAGCTGAGCGCAGGTGCTTGTGCTTGCACACTTGTACATTTGGCAGCTGCTGGGTGCAGCAGCTTCCCTGGTTGCTGTTGTGATGTAATGTAATGTAATGTAATGTAATGTAATGTAATGTAATGTAATGTAATGTAATGTAATGTAATGTAATGTAATGTAATGTAATGTAATGTAATGTAATGCATCAGCTGTGCAAAGTGCTGCTAGCAGCCAGGAGCTGGGTGTAGTTCTGCAGCTGTGCAGCCCTGGTGATGCGTACACGTTTGCGGCACGCTCACAGCTCAATCTGACACCTTATTACCAGTAGCAACAAGGCCTTGCAGCAATGGAGTGCCACTTGACGTGTTAGCGCTTTCAAGCCGCAGCTGCAACTGGTGCGATGGCTGCTTGCTGCATGCCATGGCTGTCCAGTGCAGTTGATGTGCCACTGGCACAACAAAACTGCTGCTGCCGCTGCTGCTGCTGCCGCCTCCTGGTGCAGCTACTGGAACTCTCTGGTGAATCTCGCCCCAGGCTTTGTTGCGGGTAGGCGGTGTCTTGGAGCTTCCAGCTCTGTTGTTGACTGAGGGGTGGCATTTAACATTTGTGTTGTGGAGGGCCACGCACATAGCCTTGTTGTTAGGGCACATGAACCCTGAGAGGTATATTACACTAGGGCCTGCTTGGTGGTTTTGGAAAATCTGCCTTTCCCGCCTAGAATTGTTATATCTAAACATATATGCACAACCTGTAGGGCTAGGGCAGACCTGGCAGGTCCAGGTGGTGCCAGTCAACTAACAAATGCGCTGGCCAAACCTGAAACGCGGATGCTTGGCACCGACGCTACTCCCGCCGCCGCTGCTGCTGCTGTTGCTGCTGCTGCTGCTGCTGCTGCTGCTGCTGCTGCTGCTGCTGCT